>BQNB010018194.1:48199-68684 GCA_026074375.1 Tanacetum coccineum | reverse complement strand
TACTGTTGTGCACACTGCTGCTCCTAACTCAGAACACGTTACCAAATTGATCAAGGATCATCCTTTAGATAACATCATCGGTGAAGTCAAAAGACCTATTTCCACAAGACTCCAACTTCATGAACAAGCCTTATTTTGTTACTACGATGCCTTTCTCAAGCAAAGAACTATAAAGACACATTAACTCAAGCATGTGTCTTAGTTGAACCAAAGAACTATAAAGACACATTAACTCAAGCATGTTGGATTGAAGCAATGCAAGAGGAGCTGAATGAATTTGAACGTCTTAAAGTCTGGGAACTCGTTCCTCGTCCAAACAAAGTGATGGTTATTACTTTAAAATGGATCCACAAGGTGAAACTTGTAGAATTAGGAGGAATTCTAAAGAACAAGGCTCGTTTGGGTGCTCGTGGTTACCGTCAAGAAGAGGGAATTAATTTTGAGGAATCCTTTGCTCCAGTGGCTAGACTTGATGCTATTCGAATTTTCCTCACATATGCTGCTCACATGAATATGATCGTCTACCAAATGGATGTTAAGACAATCCTAATCATGTGTACAAGCTTAAGAAGGCTCTCTATGGGTTGAAACAAGCTCCTAGCACATGGTACGATCAATTGTCAAAGTTTCTACTGTCTCAAGAATTCTCTAAAGGAACCATGGATCCCACATTGTTCATCAGAAGACAAGGAAAATATATTCTCCTGGTACAAATCTATGTTGACGATATAATATTTGCGTCTACTACACCTAAACTATGTGACCAATTTTCAAAAATAATATGTTTAAAGTTTAAGATGTTGATGATAGGCAAAATATCATTTTTTCTAGGACTAAAGATTTCATAAAGTCCTAGAGGCATCTTTAAAAACCAGTCTAAATATGCTCTAGAATCTTTGAAAAAATATGGTATGGAATCTAGTGACCCCGTGGATACTCCCATGGTGGAGAAATCCAAATTGGATGAAGATACACAAAGGAAAGTCGTGGATCCTACACACTATCGTAGAATGATTGGCACCCTTATGTATCTTACAGCAAGTAGACCAGACCTTACATTTACTGTATGCATGTGTCCCCAGTATCAGGCAAAGCCTACCAAAAAGCACTTACATGTTGTAAAAAGAATCTGTAAATACCTAAGATATCTGTTAATAGGGACTCTGTAATCCAAAAGGATTCGTCTATTGCTCTAACAAGCTTATCTAACGCAGCTCATGCGGTGCAAAGAAACTAGAACGAAGGTTCATCTGGATGTATGCAATTATTATGGGAGATAGTCTTGTTAGTCTGGTCATCAAAAAGGCAAAAAAGCGTATTGCGATATCTAGTACGGAAGGCTGATATTATTGCTTTGTCAGGTTGTTATGCTCAAGTCCTTTGGATGAGATCACAGCTTACCGACTATGGCCCTTGGATTAATAAAAATTCATAAAATGTACTGCGTGATTAACAAAGCGCCTATTATGCCTTATGGTCCTTCATACATGTTTAACATTCTCTATCAAAACATATTGACATTAGATTCCACTTCATAAAAGAGCAAGTTGAGAATGGAGTAATAGAACTTTACTTTGTCAATACGGAGTATCAGCTGGCGGACATCTTCACTAAAGCCATTGGCAGAGAAAGAATTGAATTTCTTATCAACAAGCTGGGAAATGCGGAGTATTTTACGCTGGAGACCTCTGAAACAAATTTTGGCAAAGATAAAGTTTGATGAATAGTGGTGGTTACTATCAACATATCTTGTATAATATGTATATATATTAAAAACCATAAAAACCAAAGAGAGGTAATAATGAGAAAAACCAAAAATTTTAAAAAATGAGAAAAAATCAAAAAGAGGTAATAATGGCATGTTTTCTGAAAATCGATAACATTTACGGTCTTAGAAATGTCCCATACAATATATGAATACGAGGCTGTAAATGAAGTTCTAGCAGAAGTTCCAAATGTTTTCAAAACATGCCAAATGGCTTGCTATTATTTCATTTAGCAACCCGATCATCATCTTAAAGGCAAGTATTTCGTCAAAAAGGAAACTTGACCTCTCAACAGGAATTTATTCTCGGGCATAGTCTACTTTATGACCATCGCAGAAGCTTGTGATTACATTGCCACACAACCTGCTTCCAATAAATAAAATATAAGTGTAACCTGTAAGTGCATTTATGTGTTAAAATAAGAGAAAGTCTTAATTTTTATTGGTAAAAAGTTATCTTCATAATGAATCAGTGTTTTCAGTAATCACAAAAAGATTTTCAAAGACAATTCGACCACTCAAACAATGACAACAGCTCTTTAAATAGAAAACGGGTCATCATTTGAGGGGGAGAATGTGTCATCCAATAATCTTTTAAAATGGTCTTTCAAAATAAGTCACGGAATAAACGGATAAAGTTTTTTGATAATGATGGATCATAATTTCAAGGGGAGTTAATTTATATTAACTATAAGATCTTTAGATGTCATTTATTTCAAACTTTAGGGACTTATTTTCAATTTAAGACTTAGTTGATTCTCATGAAATAGATTTAAGCTTATCAATTCTTCGAACACGATCTCAAGCATATGTGCGTACTAGGTTTTGCTGATTCCAAGGTATCGGAACCAGCAAAGGGGAAGGAATAGATATACAAGAAAGATAATGAGTACACATGATAGAATTCATACCCTGTTCTCATTTTAGGTCCATTCAAATGGAAGGACAAATTTCATAAACCGCAGAGAAAAATCGTGTTTAACTTGTTACTTTCGGTGCTCTAATTTTAACTACATGGGTGGAGATATCTTGTTTAATTTTTCAAGTATGCATCATTTAAGATACTATGGGAAAGTGTTGTAAGAATAATTATTCTAAGCATGAGAAGATCGGTTACTGATTCAATAAATGCTTCCTCAAACAGTTAATCTCTAAGCTTATTTTTAAAAGGAGTAGAAATATTTGATAAAAGAGGTACACATAGGTTTGATAAGTATGATGATTCCTTAAGATAGTCAATATTCTGCAGAAATAAATGAGTACCTTTGGGACTTAGTTGACTCAGATGTTATCATTTCGACTACTTAGAGGGATTAATTATGACATCCGGGACTTAGTTGACTTTGGTGTTACAATTTATATCATCACTATCGTGTAAGGAGAAATACAGACATCCAGGACTTAATTGACTTTGGTGTTGCGGTATCAAATTCTTGAAAGAGTTAATGTGTACTTCGGATATCTGGGCTTTAATTAAACATCAATGACTGCTTGAATGCGGCATTCCCCGAAAGTTCAGAATCTACTCAAGAAAGGATTCTAGATAGGGGAAGCTAAGACAACATCAACACAGACATCACCAACCACACAAGCTCAATTTACATATGTATCTAAATCTATTTCATACTCGAAGTTTGAAGCAAAGACTTTCGTAACTTGGAAAGAAAGTTAAAGCAATGCTGAAGAGTGCTTGGACAAAGAAAGATCTGATTGACAACTTCTTCAAAGAAAGAAGGTTAATGAGGAGCTTAGAAAAGTTTTTGTTGGATTGGAGATGTATAAAGAGACCTACGGCTGCTACAAAGAACCATACGATTGTCTATCAATGATGTTTCTCAACATTCAGGTCAACACCTATACATAATAATCTTGATATATAAATGTGGTAGTGGTAGACTTTAAAATTTTAGGCATATATATTATTTGAAGTATGAATTTTCAAGAATTTCTTAGTAAATTCAAAAAATTTCAAATTAACATACTCAAACACCATATAATTCCCTCATAATTTGAGGGGGAGCATTAAAATGTTCTTGTTAGATATTGTGTAATATTTTGTCCCTGGACGTTTAATCAATTGATAGCCAAAATATCAAAGGATTAACATTTTGGATAAGGGGAGAAAATGTGATTAAACTATGATTAAACTGAATCTAATTTGTACTGAAATGTGATCATATAAAATGGACTCAATGCACTCTACACTTAGCATGTACTACGATTACGGTGCACATGTTAAGGGGGAGCTTTTTTGTGTGATGATGAAAAACTTTTAAAGTGTAAATATTTTGATATTTATAGCAAACACTTTGATTGAAATTTTTAATGTTTTTGGTTTGGATTGTGATGGAATACCCAAAAGACTGACCATGTACTTAAATTTATGGAGTTATAAGGTGGTTCTGCAATAGTATTTCCAATTCCCAGATTCGCCAAGAACCAGAAGGATCTACTAGGGATATCCACTAGATAATTGTAGAAAGTCCTTATGTATGATACAAAAGGAGAAAATGGGATCGGGAATAATGCGACTGAGATGGACTAGCAGAGGAATAAACCAACACGGTTTTAGTTATGAGGCTCGGTAAGCATTGAAGGGTTGAAGAATGAAAAAGAAAATGTAAAGAAAAGGGTGAAAAGAAAGAAGCCACTCCAAACACTTAGCAGAAACCGGGTTAATACATAAACGGTCAGAAACACTAAGTTGTTGTCTGACATTGAAGACAGTCATGGACCCAGTGACGATATGCACAACCTTCCCTAGCTACTCAAGGTCTCTCAACAGACTCTTGTTTCATTTCTCACAGAGATTACACGCATTTCTATCGACTTTCCTCCCACTCCAAATAAAAGAAAAAAAGGGTTAGTTGATATTAGAAAAGGTGGCAGTCTGCCTAAGCCTTCGAATCACTAAAACCAAAGTGCACTATTAAGTCTAAAGCCAAAAGAGATATCATAAATCTCATTAACACTTGTCAAAAATATGCTTGCTAAGTCACCACAATGTGAAATAACAAGATATATATTAGAGTCCTACGCATTATCCATTGGATTTTCCCCCAAACATACCGAGTGATATTACCACATTAAAGATGGAAATCTAGCTGAGCCAACCATCAAACAAGCACATGGTAGGTGACTTGTGTGATTTCTATATGAATCAAACTTTGTGACAACTGGAAAGAAAATGATGGTGCATTATATAGAATCAAACTTGTACCAGGTTATGAATTGACAATATGATGAGAATTTTAGAAATGATTAACACTCCTTGATGTGTCCACAAAACCACTTAGCAAGGTGATACCATCGATTATTTTTTTCTAATTGATTTTTCTATTCAATCGGTGAGATAGTAACTCACTGGTTCACTCTTATCGTGATGTCTGCTTTGGGATGTTCCGGTAATGAAACATGCTAAGTTTGATGAATCTAATACATATGTGTTAGAAAGATTCTATACTTCAGCTAGAAATCCTATCAAGGAGATTCTTCTTAAATTGAATCTACCTGATCATAGGTCGATCCTCACAGATTCGAAGGTTACTCTAACCAAACACGGGTGAATGACAAAGCCATATTCGCCCCCCCCACTTTATTGCTAACTATTTTAATGTAGGATAGCTTTAAAATGGAGGTGAAGGTACCTTGATTCACTGACTCTACAAGATTCAATAGCCACATGCTCATCAACCCAACCGACAAACATAAAACATCATGACCTGCTCAAGTACCATGTTTCAAGACTTTCGCTACTCTGATAACCCCCACCCCCCCCCCCCCCCCCCCCCATCGTACGTCTTTTCCTTAAGTGACAAACTATTAAATTCCAAAGAATTTAAAAGAAGTTTTTGTCACTTTGATACCGAAGCCGTCTTTTCTTGAAGTAAAACGTTATAGATTAAAGAACCTCAAAAAGATGCAATATTAAAAGCTTTCAAATAGCCAATCAAGAAAGAATAGCATGCAGACTAGAAGTCACAAGTTCACAGAGGCAAAAAAATTTATAAGAGACAAATAGAGAATATGATTGGCATGATGATCTCAGAAGCTCAAGATCACATACAAGTTTAAAGTCAAAGGAATGGGTTGTAGCCTAAAAGTCAAGTCACTATAACATATTCACAAGAAAAGAAAAGAAAGAATTTCAAGTCTGCAAAGCACAAGAATGAAGAAGACTCACATAGTAGCTAGTTTTAAAGTTTTTGTAACATGAGTGACCTCCCTTAGGGGGGAGATTGTTAGGAATATGAAATTCCTAGAAAAGTCTCGGTTACATCATAGATATCGGTAGTTAGCTAGTTAAGTTATTATTTGGAAACTTACTTAGGTAGTTAGACCAAGGCCGATGGATAAGTCCATTAAGCCAAGGCCCATCCGCCCCTTGTAAGTATATATACACCTCTCCATGCCTTGGAGAGGTGGTTGGTTGGTTTTATTTCTCATATAGTTCAACAAGTATTTTCTCTGTTATCTTTCTCTCACTAAAACATTCCTCCCAAAGTCTTTCTCTATTTAACATTTCTTGCTAAATATTCGTGTATATGTTAAGTGATTATAGTAATTCTACAACTGCTTTTGGGGAAAGAATGTCTAAATTATAACAAGCCGCATTAGGAACATTTTTAATCTCCCCCCATCAAATATATGAGGTATTATATGGTGTTTGAGTATGATAATTTGAAATTTTTTAAATTTACTAATAAATTCTTGAAAATTCATACTCAAACACTATATATGTGCCTACTTCTTTAAGTCTATACTATTATATACATATCTCACAAGATTATAATATACGATAATTGACCTGAAATAAGGTGAGAACAAAATATGACGAGAACAGAGTCATATGTCCTTTTTCCAGTAGCCTGAGATCATTCTCGTATTCCCTTCCACTAACAAACTTTTCTAGATTCCGCATCAACCTCCTTTAATAAAGCTTCTTGTCTATATCCTGAACCATAACCCGAGCCCTTTTCTTGTCTAAGTTACTTCATTTCCTCATTGGCAGGTATTCCATTTCTTTATTCCTGTAGCAATGTCGTGTAAAGCAGTCCGAACATCATTGAGTATGCCATCACTGAACTTGTGGAGTTCATCAGCGCGCATCAATCTTTTTCTCTTGAACTGATCTACATATATTATTCCACAAGGGTCTGAATGTGAAGTGTATGAGGTTTTGTTCCTGAGATTCGATCTGTATGGCGGGTTAGTGAGGTTTTGAGTCTTCTTAAGTAACTTTCGTCACACCAAATTGGAAGATCCTTTCATACCCGCCTCTGAATGACAGACGTCTGGGTACATACGTAATGCCACATTCAAATCATACCGTTCATCGATGTAAGATTGGTCAACTTTTGTTAAATGAGTAGAAGTAACATGTCTTCAATGTCTTGTAGACGTAGTCTTTTGAAATAACCTTCTTTAAACATATATATCTTCTGATCATCTCGACGAACTTCAATCTCTTCCAGGTGACTGTAGTCATACTTCTTCATAATTGTAAGTCTGGTTACTGAAATAATTCTTCTTCTAGAGTAAACATCTTTAGACGAAGCTCAGATACTTGCAATCCGTAAACTTTTGCGTTTAGACCTTAGTGTAGAAGTTCCAAAGTAAGCAAGTCGATAATAAGTTTCAACTGTCAATAGACTACCAAAATATTGGAACCAAGTCTTTGATCCATTTGAGCTCATAAGTAGCAGCCTTTGTCTTAGTGACAGAAGTTGAGTATCTTCTGCTTAAGTCTCCCTCTTTAGATATTCTAGATCTTTATTAATAAAGTAATACTTAGGGATAAGTTGGCGTCCTCGATGATCTTGAATTAACGGAAGAGGCTTTCTGAGATCGAACGGATATGGTTTGTTTTCGAGGTTATGCCAGTCAAGTCGTTTAGTTGTTTCTTTGGAACATTCTTCAAGATGGTACTCTAATTCCGTAATACTCTTGCATGTGCCTTTGAGCAGGTTGAATGCCGATCCAGCCAGAATTTCTTAAGTCAGATTTAGAATTTTAAGTCGATTCATGACAAATGCAGAGAAATCAAATGAAGTATCATTAAGCTTATCAAATAAAGTGGGAGGTTCTTCAGCACGTGCAACTTGATTAATCCAGGTCTGAGGAGGTCAAAAGTCAACTTGTTATCTCTTACTCCAATTAGGATCAGGAATTAGAGGTCACTCGGGTTTCTTAAACCAGTGAGCTTTGGTAACCTCCTTGTCAGCGGGTTGTTCATCATTGTCTCCCGACGAAACACTCGAACTTGTTGGGCATGCCCTAGTCTCAAATAGTGTGACTTGGCTCCTCTGCATGGGCAGACTTGCCGAAAGACTTATGTTAAGATTGGGAGGCATCTTTAGAGGTGCTTTAAGACTTCTTTTCCTTTGACCTTGAATCTCTGAAAGACTCGGCATCTTTACTTGTTTTCCTTCTTTTCTTCCCTCGGTCTGATCCAACAGAGGGGTCTCAATCTTTGTCACTGTCGTCTCGACTCATCTTCAATGAAAAGACTTCACCATATGAATCAAAGAGATCTTTGTCAGTGTTATACGACTCGACCAGTGCATCATAAAGCTTATTTTTGTAGTCAGCTTTATCATATGACTTGTTCTTCTCCATCTTGTCTACATATCTTTGAACGCCTCAAACTCGAGTGTGAGTGGCCGCCTCATATAGACGTCGGATGTGAGAAGACCTTTTGTCAAGACTGCAGACTTCTACTAATCACATTCACATCTTACATACAATTCTGAGTGGACCTCATCGACTTCATCAGCAACATCGTTTCTTCATCAATCAATTTTTTCCTTCTTCTTCTCAAATAGAATTCAGTGTAACTACTTCGAGAACAAATGAGTCTTGATTCTGTCTGACTTAGTCCTATCACTATCAGTCTCTTTATCATCGTTATTCTTGTCATCACCTTCTTGTTTATCATCATCATTAACATCGTCGTCATCATCACCATCATTATCATTTTCAACCTTTCATCACATAAATCACAAATCGTTTTTATCATCTACAATCTTCATCTCACCTATCACCCAAGACTCTTTTATACTTTCATATATGTATCTGGAGTACATCGAGAACCCACGGATTAGTACTCTAGTTCCTTTCATTATGTACGAGAAGACCTTTGTTGTAAGCTCATCAGGAACCTATTAACAGAGTGTCAACACATCACCTGAGCCACATGCGAAAGAACTATAATTGGTGTCTTGCTTCTTTTGGTAGCCAGCTTAAGTTGTTCAGCTTCAGTTAATGCAACCTCAGATAATACAGTCAATCCTTTGGCTTTTGGCTTCTTTGCAGGTTGCTTCTTCTTGACAAACTTAGCAACCTTAGCTTTTGACTTGAGTCTGGTACCTTTAGTAGCTTTAGCAGGCTTTTGCTTGGGTGATGTGTCAGGATCAGCTTTCTTTCAAACGTACATGTTTGGAGCATTCTCTCAGAGTCCAAAAGCGTAGTATGTCTTGTAAGCATTGGATTCCAGCATTGCTTGGTTTGTTAGTTCCTTTGGGAGAATGGTACCATATACATGAGTATCTTCATGTCTGGAGATACATCTCATAGAAGTAAACATGGTATCATCACGAGCAGTGTGCCAAAACATCTTGTTTATTCTCGAAATAGACTGATCCTTTGACATGAAGTAATCGATGATGATCTTTGTTGAATTGGGATATCCATCTTGCTTGTCTTCATACATCTAGTTTTCAATTGGAACAGTAAATATCCAAGAGTAGAGACACATACTCGATATTCTTCCTAATGGAAACATACCTATCGAGAATTTAAGCATGAGACGGACGAATACTTGTCAATCCAGTTACCTTCACACTAATAGCTACGTTGTTCACGACGATAGTCAAAATCTCTCCATGGTTGATTAAGTAGCAACAGTCACATCAGTGAGATAAGTGATGTCCCCTATGTGCCCAAGAATCTCTAAAGAAGGAGAGAATGCATGTTACCAAAGGGACGGGCTTCAACTTTTGTCCTGGAATTTTAGGGCAACAACTAAGATTTCCTCGGACAGAGCAACATCAAGAGAGACTTTCTTCTTGTTAATAGTGAATATAATGGATGAGTTATGAATGGAAACTGTAGCCCAAAATTCTTGCATCTAAATAGCAGGAACATCTGCAGTGATCAAGAATGCACGGTAGAAAGGAGTGAGAGCAAGAG
Source organism: Tanacetum coccineum (assembly GCA_026074375.1). Classification (NCBI taxonomy): domain Eukaryota; kingdom Viridiplantae; phylum Streptophyta; class Magnoliopsida; order Asterales; family Asteraceae; genus Tanacetum; species Tanacetum coccineum. Next base: position 58,729 of record BQNB010018194.1, on the reverse strand, counting down.
CATCCAACACGACTTGAAATGTAGCTTCTTTTGTCTAGATGTCTATCTTGAGTCTCATGTTGCATTTACCGAACTCAAGACGGTCCGCAGGGGCAACAAGAGCATCATCAAGGGCTTTTTGTTGAGCTTGATGGTATTCCCATCGATTCCTGCAAAGATTTTACCAATACAGTTTATATATATAGACAATTTTTATATCTAATACACTGTAAGGCCCTTTGTATTGTTGAATACTAAGATAGATGCATTTTATGAATCATTCTAAAGATTAGGCCTAATTAAGGCTATTTAGCAATTATTGAATACGATCGTAAACATGTCCGAATGGCAACATAAAAAGCAATAATGTGAAAGGCATTAAGACAACTGAAATAGTGCTTTTTTTGGAATCCTATTCAAACTAACTTGTAGAGAATCAGGTACCTAAGATATGTTCAAATATTCTTGATGAACCTTGATATATAGCCAGTAATTAGACTTGATAGCTTGCAAAATATAACCAATTTTTAATTAGCTACCTATTTGAGTTGAAACAGCTTCCAGAAAAATTCAATTCATAAAAATTCCTTCAAATCTATTGCTAAATCGCCTCCTATTGAGGAATTGATAAATCGCCTCCTATGTAGGGTTGATAACTCGCCTCTTATAAAGGATTGATAAATCGCCTCCTATGTAGGGTTGATAACTCGCCTCCTATAAAGGATTGATAAATCGCCTCCTATATAGAAAAAAATTAGGGTGTAAATCGCCTCATGAAGCAACATTGTTAACTCGCCTCCTAAAGTTGTTAAATCGCCTCCTTAAGAGGTTTTTAAATCGCCTCCTGAGGGCTTGTTGTTAAGTCGCCTTGTAAAGGGGTTGTTAACTCGCCTTCTAAAGGGAGTTGATAACTCGCCTTCAAATATCAAGAATAGTTCAAATATCAAGAATAGTTCAACGGTTGTCCGTATTTCTCCTTACATGATAGTGATGATATAAATTGAAACACCAAAGTCAACTAAGTCCCGGATGTCACAATTATTCCCTCTAAGTAGTCGAAATGATAACACCTAAGTTAACTAAGTCCCAAATGTACTCATTTCTTTCTGCAGAATACTGACTAACTTAAGGAATCATCATACTTATCAAACCTATGTGTACCTCTTTTATCAAATGTTTCTACTCCTTTTAAAAAATAAGCTTAGTGATTAACCGTTTGAGGAAGCATTTATTGAATCAGAAAGAATTCTTCTCACGTTTTAAATAATTATACACCCAACACTTCCCCCTGGGGACTCAAATGATGCATATTGACTAATGACGAGATGTCTCTTCCACCATGTGATTGAAATAGTGCACCCGAAAGAAACAAAGGAAGGCCTAAAATTTAAAGAAGGTGACTTCAAAAGAAGGCCATGGACTCTATCAAGTATACATCTACTCCTTCCCCCTTGCTGGTTTTGACACCTCGGAATCAGCAAAACCTTGTACGCACACAAACTTGAGATCGTGTTTGAGGTATAACTAAGCTTAGATCTATCCCGTGAGAATCAACTTCAAGGCTATTAAAACTAGTTGATTATTTCCAAACAATCCTAAGTCTTTTACAACTATGAGGTGTTGGCAATATTGATCGAATGTCGTTTAAAGCCTATACTCACTAGGTCTCATATTTCAAATAAGTCCCTGACGTTTGAAACAAATGACATCTAAAGCTCGTGTAGCTAAAATCCATTAACTCCCCTTGACATTGTTATCCGTCATTATCAAAAACTTTATCCGTTTATTCCGTGACTTATTTTGAAAGACCGTTTTAAAAGATTATTTAATGAAAATTTCTCACCCTCAAATAATGACTCGTTTTCTATTTAAAAAGCTGTTATCATTGTTTGAGTGGTTGAATTATCTTTGAAAAATCTTTTTGCGATTACTGAGAAAACACTGATTCATTTTAAAGACAACTTTTTACCAATAAAAAATAAGATTTCTCTTATTTTGACACATAAGCGCACTGACACGTACACTTATTGAATATAGGAAACACGGGTTGTGATGCAAAGTAATCATAAGCCTTTGAATGAATATAAAGTAATTCATTCTGAGAAAAATAAATTTCCCGTTGAGAGGTCAAGTTGTCTTTTTGACGACATACTTGCCTTGAAGATGATGACCGGGTTACTATCGGAAATAATAGCAAGCCATTTTGGCATGTTTTGAAAGCTTTTTGAAACTTCTGCTCGAACTTCATTTACAGCCTCGTATCATTATTAAATGACATTTCTAAGGCCGTAAATGTTATCGATTTTCAGAAGACATGCCAGAGATACATATTTTTATATTTTTCTGATTTTTTAATTTTTTTTCTTTTGTTTTTGTAAAATTTTATAAAAGGAAAATCTTTTTGGATTTTTTATGTTTTCATATGTACATATATACAGGATATGAGTTACCACCATCACTCGTCCGTTTCCTCTGCCAGACGTTTCAACGTTTCTGGAGACATGCTTCTCATACCAAGCTTATCGATCAAGAAGTTAAATCTCTCTCGAGGCAATGGTTTAATAAAGATGTCAGCCAGTTGGTATTCAGTCCGGACAAAGTATAGCTCCATGATTCCGTTCTCCACTTGCTCCTTTATGAAATGATAGCGAATATCGATGTGCTTAGCTCTTGAATGTTGAACATTGTTGCAGCATAAAGCAATCGCACTCTTGTTGTCGCAGTACAAAGGAATCTTATTGAATTAAAAACCATAGTCTGTTAGTTGTGAACGTATCCATAGGATTTGTGAGCAACATCCAGACAAGGCAATATATTCAGCCTCTGTACTCGAGGTAGCAGTGCTCTTTTGTTTCTTTGACGACCAACTAACAAGTTTATCACCTAAGAACTGAGCGCTTCCCGATGTACTACGTCTAGTATCCTGACACCCCGCGTGATTGGCATCTGCATAAGCTGTGAGTGACATATTGGTATCCTTCGAGTACCATAGTCCCATGTTAATGGTTCCATTAAAGTATCGAAAGATCTGTTTCACCGCTTATAAGTGCTTTTCTGTAGGCTTAGCCTGATACCGGGCACATAAGCAGACAACATAGTTAAGGTCAGGTCTACTGGATGTAAGATACATTAAGGATCCAATCATGCCACGGTAAAGTGTAGCATCAACTGGTTTCCCCTGTAGATCTTCATCCAGTTTCTTGTTTTCAATCATGGGTGTGTCGACAAAATCAGTAGAATGCAAACCATATTTTTTAACATTTTCAGAAGCATATTTAGATTGGTTTATAAAGATGCCTCTGGTTGAGATATTTGTAATCCTAAAAAGAATGACATTTGCCCCATCATCGACATCTTGAACTTATTGGTCATCTGATTAGCAAACTCATCACACATGGCAATATTAGTTGATGTAAATATTATATCGTCAACATAAATTTGTACCAGTAATATGTCGTTTCCAGCATGCCGTGTGAAGAGTGTTGGATCAACTGCACCTTTAGAGAATTGTTGAGAAATGAGGAAGCTTGATAGCATATCATACCATGCACGCAGTGCTTGTTTTAGACCATAAAGAGCCTTTTTGAGCTTGTACACATGCGATGGGTTGTCTTGATCAACAAATTCTTCTGGTTGAGAAACGTATACCTCTTCTTTGAGCTTGCCATTCAAGAAAGCCGTTTTGACGTCCATTTGGTAGATTGTCATTGAGCGGCATTTGCGACAAAGATACGAATGGCCTCTATTCTAGCAACCGGTGCAAATGATTCCTCGAAATTGATACCCTCTTCTTGTCTGAATCCTTAAGCAACTAGTAGAGCCTTATTCTTTAGTACCCCGCTAGATTCATCTGTTTTGACCTTATAAATCCATTTGAGTTTGATTAAGAACACGTTATTTGGACACGACACCAATTCCCAAACTTCAAGTCTTTAAAATTCATGAATTTCCTCTTGCATTGCATCGATCCATGATGGTTCGATTATTGCTTGTTTAAAGTTTTTGGGTTCTACTAAAGTAAGGAAGACATCAAAATAACACCACATGACATCAGTTTCAAGTTGCTTCCTTGTAGATACATAGCGAGAAGGATCACCGATCACGTTTGCTATAAGATGATCCTTAGTCCATCTACCAAGGTGTTCAAATGGAGTGTGGATTTGTCTCATATTCGATGATGATCCTTGAGAAGTCGAGTCTTTATTAGGAGATTCATTAAGTGGATCATCATGAAAAGTTGGTGTTTTTGGTGATTCTTCAAAACCTGGAGAAATGATTGGAGAATGTCCTTGTTCTTGTGATAAGGGAATACTTGTTTATGAAGCATCCTGGTCAATGGAAGTTGACACAGGAGAATCAGCTAAAACTTCAACTCTTGAAGCAGCAACTTCTTGAATTGGAGAGACAACAATTGTTGGAGGATTATAGTATTCGTCGAACATTAGTTGAAATAAACGATCCCAATCATCTCTGTTTGGTAGAATATAAGGTTTTTGAGAAACAGGGTTTGGAATGAGTCTTGTACTGGATGTAGCAGGAGTCATATAATGAAGCCCGGGTCCTGAACTGAATTGTTCAGAAGCCATTGCTGTTAGCTCATCGAACGTCACATGAATTGTTTTAGTAATTATTCAGGTCCTTCTGTTATAGATTCTGAACGCTTTCTTTGCAGGCACGTAACCAACAAAAATCCTAATGTATGCTTTTGCATCAAATTTACCCAGATCCTCATGGTCATTGGTAGGGTAGCAAAGTGAACCAAAGACATGAAAGAATGATAAGTCTGGTTTCTTGTCTTGCATAAGCTCGTATAGAGTTTTGTTGTATCGAAGGCATATTAAAGAACGGTTTTGGATTTCGCCTTTCAACAACACCGTTTTGCTGAGAAGTGCGAGCTACAGAAGTTTGATACGTGATGCCAACATTTTCATACCATTCACGAAGTGTCTAATTGACAAATTCGGTTCCATTATCTGTTCAAACATTTCGGACTGTGGCTTTCAAACGAACTTGAATGTTTTTAATACATTTGATGATGGCCACAGGAGCTTTATCTTTTGTCTTCAAAAATCAGACCCAGGTAAATCTTGAGTAATCGTTGACTATTACTAAGATATACCTTTTCCCGTTAATACTGGCCACACACATCGGGCCACACAAATCCATATGCAAAAATATAGTTTCTCTTGGTTAGTGTCTTCAGCTTTGGGTTGATGAGAGGATTTTTTGCTTTTCCCTAATGCGCATGCTGAACACAAATGATCTTTCTGAAATTTAAGCCTAGGAATTCCTCGTGCAAGACCGTCTTTAGCTATCTTGTTCAAAGTACCGAAGTTAAGATGAGATAATCGACGGTGCCATAACCAGCTCTTAGTCTTTGACGCTTTGGATAGAAGACAGATCAGAGATGATTTAAGCATGTCATTAAGAGAAATTGTGTACAAATTTGTGTCTCAGGACCCTGAAAGTAGATCAACACCTTCTAAATTCCGAATAAAGCAAGTGTTTTCCTGAAATGCAACTTCAAGATCCGCATCACAAAATTGGCCAACAAAAAAAAAGTTATATCCAAGTCCCTCAACGTTGTATACCCTTGAGATAATAACGTTTCCCAGCTGATAGTCACCATACCCCATAATCCTTGCGATCTGGTCGTTCCCGAATCTAACAGTACCTAGAAATTTATTGACAAAGTTCATGAGCTGAGAGCAATTCCCTGTCATGTGTTTCGAACATCCGGAGTCTAGATACCAGAGTACAATCTAGAAAACCTGTCATGACAAGAGAAGAAGACGATGGAATATCTGTTGCATTGGATCCCCAAGTTTGATTGGGTTCCGAGTGGTTAGCATTCTTAGATTCTACAATCTTAGCTATTTTACTCGAACCTATGTTTCTAACATTTTTGGGTTTCCTGCTATAGACTTTTATCTCTGGTTTTTGTATTTTATCTGAGTGGGAAGTGGTTTGCTTAGGAGGCACTAAGTTAGTTGATGTGAACCTAGTTAAAGGGCAAGAGTTACTAACTATAGTGAAGATTCTGCCAGTTGGTTTCCACTTAAATCCTACTTCAGTGAATACATGACCCATAGGTTTCCAAATAATTTGTTTTTTATGTTTCTTAGCAGATTTAGTACGTTGATTCCCATTTTCCACAAGATCAAGAAGACATTTATCATGAACACCATCAAACATAAATTTGTTACAAGTAGCACAGAGAATTTCAGAATTCACATTTGACAGTGAATGCTTAACATCAACATCACAAACAAGTTTAACAACATGATTCACTTTATTCACTTTCTTAGGTTGGGCTTCTACTTTATTCTTCTTGTTCCTACTTGGTGTTTGCGAGATCCTATCATTCTTTTTATTCCCTGGAGGCTTTGATCCGCAATTACTAGTAGAACACTTCACTCCTGTAGAAGACAACACAGGTGTGTTAGAATCTGATGTATTAGAAGACTCTACCTATTGAATCTTGCTTGAGGATGTGAGAGGTTCAGCAAACCTAACTTTCTTTGACATTGTTCATGGGTTTCACAGTAACCTTCTTAGCACTAGGTGTTATCGCATTAGGGCACGTATCTTGAACATATACAAGCAACTCCTGAATTCTTGTGGCATACTTACAAGCAAGGTTTAACTCGCTATCTAAAGGTTGTTTCGCCTTAGCTTGTTTGACTATTTCCCTAAGAATATGAGCTTGTTCTTGAGTGTTCCTAAGATAGGCTATGTGAACTTCCCTATTTTGCAATAACTTAGGAGGCAACGGCTAAATCAAGCTTGAACATGCCTGGAGCAATAGTGGTGGCAGAAGGTGTGCGTATGATTAGGATTGAAACTAACCTTTAATATATATATATATATAAATATATAATACTTATAAATATATAATAAGGATAATTATCAAGAAAATCAATGAATCCGAGAGTAGTATATGATATTCCTGGGTCGTTTATCCCCAACGAAGAGTGAATTGGAAAGTTGAGAGTTGGATTGACATTTGATGATTGAATGGAAGAGATTTGAATTGGATTTCTAAATCTACGGGAAAAATAATGCAATCTATACTAGAAATGGGAAAGGCACACAAATTTATACAAAAAAAATGTAAACGGAAATCTAAAAACGACACTTGAAAACCCTAATTTCTAAAAAATTAACCTAAAATGATTTTTTTCGCTTTTAATAAAATCTAATTAACTAAAAAGTAAGATTAAAGAAAACTAGAACGAAAACGGAGTTGATTTGAGCTTTAAAACACAAAAAACGTGAACGGGAACGAATCCCGTTCTTTAAAAAATAAAATTTTGCAAAATCGACCCTACGAGAGCAAATCTATTTTTCCTAGGTGCAATATGATAAAAGAAAATTTTCTAAAAAAGAATTATATTTTTTTTATAATTTATTATGAATTAAAAACGAATTTAACTAAAATTAAATATAAACAATACTAAACGATTTATGAAAATTTTAAAAAAATTACAGAAAGTAGCTAGAAGAGTGAAGAATGCAAGAAAAATAAAATGGGTGAAACAGCTTATCAAATAAGCTGTTAAATAAGCAGAAAACAACTTACGGGCTTGTTGGGCTATAAAGCCCTTATATAATTGATTGTGAAAAACACTACCGGATGAGCTATTGTAGCATACCGGTAGTGAGTGTGTTATAAACGTTGGTTGACGGGGTAGAGGTCCCAAGTTCGAGCCTTGCTCACTTGGGGCTTCCCCTAATCCCAACATTTTTGTTTTTCATCTTTTTTTACAACTTTTTAGACAAGCTGAAAATAAGCAACTTTAAAAAAGACAAAATTTTTTATAACTATCAAATAAGCACGAAATAAGCTGAAAAAGCTTGGCAAAAATGCTTAATTTACTCTAATGCTAATTTGAGGATAAATAAGCAAAGGGAAATGCAACCTAAGCTAAAACATGAATGAACACTTTAACCTAATAAGAATCCACAAACAAAAATAAGCTATGAAAAATGGAAATAAGGCTGACAGAGTGTGCTTTTACACTAAGGACTAAGAAGCTAAACAGTTAAGCTACTATTGGGCAAATAAGCACAAGGAAGGGAAAAATAAGCAAACACAAATGCTAAGCTACATCTAATAAGTAAGTGCAGACAAGAATGAGCCAATAAAAGCAGACAAATAAACCAGAAAATCAAAATAAGCTAATGGGCCAATTTGCATACTAAACAGCATAGGGGACAACCTAGGGGCTTAATTTTTAAGCACTTAGAATGAACTTGAAGGGATGGGTCTTATATGAGCTTAAAGACAGTCCTAATGGCTTATTAAAACATCAAATAAAATAAGATTTGAAAATCAAATAAGCGCATCGAAGAAATGGTGAAAAGTGTTGTACTCCAGGGCCAACTCTTTGAATGCAAAGTAACAATGAGCTAGGCTTGCAGAATAAGCATAAGAATAAGCTCTAAAATGAAAACAAAGTTAAACAATGGAAATAGACTCAAGGTAAGCTGTGCTCAAAGTTTAAAAATTAAAACCCATTTTAAACTAAACATAAAATAAGATTAAAAATAGGAGTTTTTACTAAAAATTGACGTAAGGGAAAAAATTGACAGAATGACAAAATAAAGGTAACCAAAACACACTTATTACTACTGGCTAATTATGACACTATATAGACCACAAAAACAACTTATAAAAACTTGAATTGAGGGATGAATCAAATAAGACATGACCAACTGTTTTTGAACACAGTTTTTAACACACCCATTTAGAAAAATTTAAAATCAAGATTTGAAACTTTAAGACATGGAAAAACAGATCAAAATCCACTCACAAAGGCCTGTCTAAGGTGTTCAAGTGACCCAATAGGTTTTTGACCAAAAACAACCCAGTTTACCCTTTGTTCCAAACACCCCTTTAAGATTTTAATATCAGACTTTAAGCTGGTTTTTGTAGTTTTAAGCAAAGATATTTAAGGACAAATAGTAACAAAACCAAGATAAGCCAAGTTAAGCAAATTTCAAGCAAAGATAAGCACTAAAATCAACAAATAAGAAATAAGCAGTCAAAAGCTATTAAGGTGAGTTTTAAAGAAAAGCATACATGAATCTCATATAAGCATTAAATAAGAACAAGCAAGCATAAACCAACATAAGTAAGCACAATAAGCAGGAAAATAAGCACAGATAAGCCATAAATAAGCTGAATAGAAAATAAGCTTAAAAAGAGAAAATGAAGATTACCTTGACTCCTTGCTCAAAACAGGAGTTTTATTTACCCTAAGTAAGCTCTACCTACCCAGCTTATTACAATAAGCTCTACTATATGCCCCATAAGCTCTTCCTTGATAAGCTTATCATCAAAAAGGTTTGACAGATTTGAGTGGTTATTTTTTTAATTTGTGGTAAAATTTTCTTAAGTGCTTATACAAACTGAATGAAAAACAGATTAAGTAGAACTCAAACAAGAGCTTATCAAAGCTTATAGAACATTCTTAACAATGAAACAACAAACTAGAATCTCATAATTTTTATGAACTTAATACCTCAAATTTTCATTAATCATTGAAAAAGTTACAATACTTGAATTAAAATACAATAAACTGTAAAGAACTATCCTATTGAAAACTTAAACTTAAAACTAACACCTCCTTCTTTTGATGGCTTACAAGATGACCTTATATATAGAAAACGTCAAAGAGCCTGTCTTCTCATGGTTGTGTTTCTTTGCTGAGACAGAAACTAGGGTGTGTTTGTTGTGTGAGGCAAAATCAAAGCAATCTTGGCCATTGGATTTGAGTATTCCATCTCACCCTCATTCTCTTGTCGTTTTTTACTTCCCCTAGGTGATTGGGGATTGCCAAGGTGGCAATCACCCATGTGGGGTGTGGGGCAGGGGATGGTGAAGTTATGATATGTGGGGAGATGGGTTTTGGACTGCAGGGTTGAGAGTTTTTTTGGGGATGATGAACAGTAATAAGGCGGGAAAGGTTTTATAAAAGGGTGCAGGGTTAAAGATTTGGGGAGATGGCAAACTTGGCCCCTGAAGGTAATAATGCAATTGCAAGCATCGTCCTTGGTGGTGTAATAAATTTAGGGTTTAGGCAGAAAAGGCCCACCCAGGTAATAAAGTGAATACACCTTATCCATTTGGTGTATAACTATGAGTGGTTTGCAGTTTAAGCCCTCAAGTTTATATATTTGGAGCTTTTGTCTTATTATGTAATGTTCTAAAAAAAGGCACTGACCCGGAGTCCCATTAGAAGGGTACGGGTGGGCCCCATGTTAACATTCTTCATTCCGGCTTGGGTTTGACTTTTGACTTTTTTCGTGGTTGACTTTGGTTGAATTTTTGACTTGATTTTGACTTTATCATGCTCTTTCCGTTCCCGTGCTCGTTTCTTGTTGTTTTGGCTTTGATTTTTTTTGCTTGATTTTTCGTCCTTTTCTTGGATATCCGTTTCCTGCACAATATAAGTAAAAACATACAAATACAATGTATTTTTTGTACGTTTTTGGTCATTTAAGTCCAATTTTAGTGGAAAATGGTATGTGTAATTAAGCACATAC
>BQNB010018194.1:8199-43199 GCA_026074375.1 Tanacetum coccineum | reverse complement strand
ACGCTCGATCGGGTCAAAATTTATTCTTATTCTACCCTGCGGGAAAGTCAAAATTGTGACAAAACACTTATTTTATTATTGAAAAATTTTAAATTAAATTTTTTTTTGAAATTTTGGTGGTAAAAACGGGATTACGTGAAAACAACAGCTGCAGGCACAATCAAATCGACGATCCCCCCATACTAGAATGAAACATTGTCCTCAAAGTTTTACGAAGGGTCTCTACACATATCCTAAGCCGTTTATTAAGTATGCTCAAAGATAAACGTTAGTCGATTAGATTAGGATATTGGATTCCCAAATGAAGCTGAGGATTTGAAGCTCTTGTGATCGAAGGACAAAACTGCGAGCACGAGAGGCTTCAAAAATCTGGGACAATCCTGGACAATCACAAAAACATAAGCAAACGAGAAAGGAAAAAAAGCAAGCCTCCTCACAACAAAAACACTTATTCATTACTACATAATATAACTACGGATAAGCATGGGGTGCCTCCCACGAAGCGCTTGTTTAGGGTCACTAAGCTTGACTCAATCCCCGAATTCATTTAACTTGGGGAAGGTTATGAGATCCAGGACAACCAATTTTTAGGTACGTCCCCTATCCAAAGCAGTACTTTAATTCGATGACCATGTCACCTTAAAGTTTGTTGGCCCGAGTTTTGTGATAACTCAACTGGTGCCATAATGGAAAAACATAGGGCAAAGGTGAATGGTCCCGGGACCAACGGGAATTTTCAACTTTACCCAAGAACATCTGTCAATCTAGAGTTTAAAAAGGAGGACTTGATCACTCGAACCCTAGACGTGAACAACGCGGTTTTTGATCTTGGCGTCATGATCTCTCTTAGTTTTTTTCCTTGTAAATCAAAGAATCTCATAGACATGATCACGAAGTTCATTTACTTCATTGATGTGAACTTTTGCGGTATCACCCACGGTCTTCGAGGTCAAAGTTAGCACTGCTTCAAGGCCCGTAGGCTTTGTGCTCGAGCTTATCAGTTGATGACATGCCTTTCCATAAGCACCAGCTTGTATGGAGTGCAACCCTTATGGGTGTTTGTAAGGCTTGAGTGGCGGAAGGCCCCATAGAGCGTCGATCTATTAAGCGGTACGAAAGGCCCAAAGAGCATCATCTAATTTGTCCGACCAAGAGGCACGGTTCTCGCCTACTGTCCTTTCAAGAATTCGTTTCAAGCCACGATTGGATACCTCAACTTGCCCACTTGTTTGTGGGTGATACGCGGTGGAGAGACGATGAGTGACTCCGTATTTAAGCATGACCTTTGCAAACTGGTCATTGCAAAAATAGGTTCCGCGATCACTTATGATAGCACGAGGGGCACCGAATTGGGCGAAGAGAGATTTAAGAAATTTGCAAACAACTCGGGCGTCGTTGGTGGGGAGCGCTTTTGCTTCAACCCATTTTGACAAGTAGTCGACCGCCACGAGTATATATTTGTTCCCTCGTGAAGACGGGAATGGCCCCATGAAATCAATGCCCCAAACGTCAAAGATTTCACAAACTTGGATGGAATTTTAAGGCATCTCATCCCTTTGTGAAATTTTTCCCTGACGTTGGCACGAGTCGCAATTTTTAACCAACTCGTGTGCATCTTTGTAAATAGTGGGCCAAAAGAAACTGGCATCAAAGACCTTTTTGGCGGTGAGATTTGCACCATGATGTCCCTCGGTGGGTCCATTGTGGCAAGCTTTGAGGATGTCGAGAGCTTCTTTGCCGTGCACACACCACCAGATCACTTGATCTGCACATATTTTGAACAAGAAGGGGTCGTCCCAAAAGTAGTGTTTAACATCTTTGAAAAACTTGTTTTTCTGCTGGGATGACATCCCTTTAACAATGAATTTCCCCGCGCGGTAATTTGCATAATCGGCAAACCACGGGGTACCTGATTCACCACGAAAAGTCACCATATGGAGTGTCTCAAAAGGAAACTTTTCATTTACTTCCTTTGGGTCGAGCACATTTTCATAAGGATTTTTTAATCGGGAAAGATGATATGCCACGAGGTTCTCGGCTCCTTTTGTGTCAATTACGTTAAAATCGAACTCTTGAAGGAGGAGAACCCACCGGAGCAATCTCGCCTTGGAATCCTTTTTAGCAAAGAGATATTTTAGGGCGGAATGATCCGTATACACTATGCTTTTGTTCAAGATGAGGTAAGACCAGAATTTTTCAAAGGCATACACCACGACTAACATTTCTTTCTCCGTTGTGGTGTAATGTGATTCTGCCTCGTTCATTGTTCTGATAGCATAGTGTATAGGCTTAAAATGTTTCTCATGACGTTGCCTCAAGACCGCACCTATGGCAAAGTCGCTTGCATCGCACATAAGCTAAAGGGCAAATCTCAGTAAGATTGGAGCTTCAGTAAGTTTTTTCTTTAATGTATTAAAAGCTTGAATACAATCATCGGAGAAGATGAACGGAGTATTTTTCTCAAGGATATGAGTCATCGGTCGGGAAATTTTAGAAAAATCCTTAATGAACCATCGGTAGAAACCGGCATGACCGAGAAAACTTCGAACTCCCTTGACGGTGGTGGGATGAGGTAATTTAGCAATCACATCAACTTTGGCTTTATCGACCTCAATTCCGTTCTTTGAAATCTTGTGGCCGAGGACAATGCCCTCCTTGACCATGAAATGACTTTTCTCCCAATTTAGACAAAGATTGGTGTCTTCGCACCTTTGAAGCATCTTGTCTAAACGAGAGAGGAAATTTTCGAAAGAATTCCCAAAGACCGAAAAGTCATCCATAAAGACTTCCATCGTCTTTTCGACAATGTCATGAAAGATATCCAACATACACCTTTGGAACGTGCCCGGTGCATTGCATAAGCCGAAAGGCATGCGACGATAGGCGAACATTCCATAAGGACACATGAATGTTGTCTTTTCTTGAACTTAGGATCGATGGGAATTTGAAAGTAACCCGAGAAACCATCGAGAAAACAATAGTAATCGTTTCCCGCTAATCTCTCGAGCATTTGGTCCATAAAGGGAAGTGGAAAATGGTCTTTACGGGCGGCTTAATTTAACTTACGGTAGTCAATGCATACACGCCACCCTGTAACCAATCGAGTCGGGATTAATTCATTTTCATCATTTGCGACAACGGTAAAACCACCCTTTTTCGGTACCAAGTAACAGGCTTACCCAAGGACTAATCGAGAATATGGGTAAATTAAACCGGCATCAAGAAGTTTTCAACTCCTTTTGGATGACATCGAGGATCTTTGGTTCACCTAACTTTTGGTGTTGGACCCTGCCGGTTTGGTAATTCCATCTTCCATAAAATCTTAGTGAGTACAAAATTCCAGGGTATAATACCCTTTATGTCCGAGAGTTTCCAAGCGAAGCTCGTTGTCGTGACTTTAAAACCTTATGAGAGTGGCTTTTTCCTCGTCACTCAAGTCTTTAGCAATAATGAACAGCAAACTTGTCCGTCACCCTCCAAAAAAATAGGTCGAGATGAAGGAGTAAGTCTTGAGTTCGACACAGAGGTTCATCAATTGAAGATTTATCAGTTTTAGCTTCACAAACTTTAAGTTCTTTTCGAATTTCTGGCAAATAATTTCCTTGGTTGGGAGGGGGTGGTGAAGGATCACTATTAAGAATTGCTTCAAGAAGAAGAATATACCCCTCCGAGTCATAGTAAGAGTCATCAACTTCCGGTGAAGTTGGATCATCTTCAAGAGCGAGGAAAGCCATTAGCTTCCTCAGGGAAAAAGAAGGAAATCACTATCCCCGAAGTGATGAGAGTCGGAGAAGAGGTAGAAACGATCGGGTCATAGTAAGGAGTAGGATTACCACTCAAGATCACATCGGAGAAACCAAGAATTTCTTGAGAATACTCCTCACAATCCATTTCAATGACGTCGACTCGGTTCGCCGTCATATCATCGTAATTAGAGGAGTACCTCGAAGTTTGATCAAGATTGAATGTTACGGCTTCTTTTACCAACACAAGTGTTAGTTTCTCCTTTGAAAAACTCACAATGCACGTCGGTCTTTAAGAAGGAAATCTCTCTGAAATTAGGGGAACACGAGGATCGGCCTCAAATCTAAGACTACAAAGTCGGCTAGGAATTGGAACTTTCCTACTTTTACGTAGACATCTTCGGCGATACCGATCGGTTGAGAAATCGTTCGGTCCACAAGTTCGAGAGTCATACAAGTAGGAGTGAGCTCTGGAAGAGAAAGTTTTTTCCACACGGATAATGGCATGAGATTTATCATAGCACCAAGATCGAGCCATGGCTAAGCACCACCATTCCTGGAAAATCACATGGTAATGAGGAATTTGAGTCAGGTCTCTAAGTTTTTGGGTAACTTGTGAGAGGATGACCGCCGAACAATGCTCATTCAAGGGCGTTCTAGCCATTTCACTTAATTTTTCTTTGTTTCCGATTAAGGCTTTAAGAGTCGAGGCAAATTTAGGCATAAGAATCAAAGCATCCGTTAAGCTAATTTCGAAACTCAAATCTTTAAAGATTTTGTAGAATTTCTCAATTTGGTCGTTAGCTTTTTCATGGCGCCTTTCATCATTACGCCTTGAAGGATATGGAATTGTTGGTTTCAAGTTAGGCATCGGAGCACTAACGGGAGTAACAACTGGCTCAGAATTTGGTACTTGAGGTTGAACTTGGACAACCGGAGGTTGGACGTCTTTGGTACTTCCGTTAGATAGTTAGGAAGCATCGTGGTGTTTTTGTGACCTCGGTTTTCAACGCTCCACTACTTTAGGAGAAGAAGAAGTAGTAGGAATCGTGGGTCCTTGATAAGCAACACCGCTTCGGGTAGTAATACCCTTCAAGTCTTCCTTTGGGTTAGTAACGGTGTTACTCGGGAGAGAACCCGTACCCGAAGATGAAGCGGTATTGGCATTCACGAATTTGGAAAGCATGTCCGTTAAATTGGTCATTTGATTTTGCAAGTTTTGATTTTGGTCTTGCATGTTTCTCATAACCGCATCATTGGCTTTGACGTAGCTTTCAAAATCGGTCTTTGTCACACCTTGTGTTTGAGGAGCCGGAGCTTGGTAAGCTGGAGGTTGATTAACCTGGGGTCGATAAATTTGTCCTTGATTAACCGGGGGTTGGTGGATTGGTCCATGGTTGTAATTATTCCCCCGGTTTTGGTTGTAACGGTTTTGATTATTTCCTTGATTGTTTTGAACGGGAGGAAAACCGGGAGGTCGAATTTGATTAGCAATCGGGGCTCGGTAACCGGTATTTCCTTGGTTGTAGTTAGCTGCGGCGGCTTGAGAGACGTACTCTTGAATATTGTCACGATAAACGTTGCCATTGGTGGCGGGACAATTTCGGTACGAATGAGCACCACCACAAGTAACACAACTTTCCTCGACCGCTTTCACGGGAGTGGGAGCTTGGGATTTCTTATCAAGAAGTAAAGCTTTCACCATATCTTTCAGTTCGGCAACATCGGGAGAAATACCGGGGGTAGAAGAGCTCGAACTCACTTTTGCAACAACTGGTTTGTTACGTGAATTACGAACTTTGGATTTGCTTTCAATGATTCTTAGCAAAACACGGGGCAATTTACAAAAGTTACCACCCGCGGCGGAATTCAACGAATCTTGATCATTAGAGTTCAAGGCATTATAGAATGTATCGAGTTGATGCAATTCCGAAAATCCATGATGTGGACATGCCCGAAGAAGATCGTTGAATCGGTCCCATGCCTCATAAAACGTCTCATCAAATCTTTGTTGAAATCTCGTGATTTCATTTCGAAGATTTGTTGTCTTGGAGGGAGGGAAAAATTTGTTGATGAATTTCGAAACAAGATCATCCCATGTTAGAATCGATCGAGGGGGTTCTTTCTCAAGCCAAATCCGGGCGGCCCCCTCGAGGGAAAATGGGAAAAGCATAAGCTTTACCGACGTACTCGGGACGTTCGGGAACTTCATCGTAGAAGTGATCTTGTTGAAATAACGGATGTGAGCATGAGGGTCTTCTTTGTCATGTCCGAAAAATTGTTTGTTTTGAACGAGGGTAAGCAAACCGTGCTTAAGCTCAAAGTTGTCCGCGGTGATCTCGGGAACAACGATGGCATCCTCGTAACCCTCGGTGGGTGCTTCGAGCAATTGAGCCATAGTACGAGTATCATCCATCGTAACTACGGGAGGAGCTGGATTTTCAATTGGTTCTTCAAGATTAAATGGTTCAACAAAAGCCGGTGGGGCTTGTTGTTGTTGACGGTTAAGATTACGGGATTGAGAACGAGTGCGCATGCACTAAAATATAAAAAGAAAATTTACACTAATTTTTTTTGGTTCTTTTTGGTTTATCAACAATGAATTCACAATTTATTTTAATAACGGACAACGAGATAAGACAACTTAAACCTAATAATCAACAAGCTTCTCGGTAACTCTTCGAAAAGAAAAACGCACAAAGGAGCGGAGGAGTAGGAAAGCGCGAAGCTATTAAAAACCTTTTTCCTTTAGGGTCGTAGTTCCTAGGAACAACCCGCCTTATACCCCTCTTTGAGTTTGTTTATCTTTCAAAGGTGAACCGTACCTCGCAAGTGACACAAAAGGTAAGTTTTTGATTCTTTGGTTCGGGAACTTATTAATGGATAATACTTCAGTTGAAAGTATTATATGTTGGTGTTCTTTTATCAACTTGTGATTTTTTTTATTTCTTTTAATTGACAATGTTTTTATCTTTTTGGTTTTTTTCTTGTTTTTATAAATATGCTAAAAAGAAAATGAAAAATATTTTTGATAACAAAAATAACTTCTCGGGGAAGGATCTTCAAAACACAAATTGTCAAACTTCGAAACGACAAACGCTTACACTCCTCCCCGGCAGCGGCGCCAAAAACTGATTAGGATTAAAACTAACCTTCAAAATATATATATATAAATATATAATACTTGTAAATATATAATAAGGATAATTATCAAGAAAATCAATGAATCCGAGAGTAGTATATGATATTCCCGGGTCGTTTATCCCCAACGAAGAGGGAATTGGAAAGTCGAGAGTTGGATTGACATTTGATGATTGAATGGAAGAGATTTGAATTGGATTTCTAAATCTACGAGAAAAATAATGCAATCTATACTAGAAATAGGAAAGGCATACAAAATTATACTAAAAAAATGTAAACGGAAATCTAAAAACGACACTTGAAAACCCTAATTTCTAAAAAATTAACCTAAAATGATTTTTTTCACTTTTAATAGAATCTAATTAACTAAAAAGTAAGATTAAAGAAAACTAGAACGAAAACGGAGTTGATTTGAGCTTTAAAACACAAAAAACATGAACGAGAACGAATCCCGTTCTTTAAAAAATGAAATTTTGCAAAAACGACCCTACGAGAGCAAATCTATTTTTCCTAGGTGCAATATGATAAAACAAAATTTTCTAAAAAAGAATTATATTTTTTTGATTTTTTTTATAATTTATTATGAATTAAAAACGAATTTAACTAAAATTAAATATAAAAAATACTAAACGATTTATGAAAATTTTGAAAAAATTACAGAAAGTAGCTAGAAGAGTGAAGAATGCAAGAAAAATAAAATGGGTGAAACAGCTTATCAAATAAGCTGTTAAATAAGCCGAAAACAGCTTATGGGCTTGTTGGGCTATAAAGCCCTTATATAATTGATTGTGCAAAACACTACCGGATGAGCTATTGTAGCATACCGGTAGTGAGTGTGTTATAAACGTTGGTTGATGGGGTTGAGGTCCCAAGTTCGAGCCTTGCTCACTTGGGGCTTCCCCTAATCCCAACGTTTTTGTTTTTCATCTTTTTTACAACTTTTTAGATAAGCTGAAAATAAGCAACTTTAAAAAAGACAAATTTTTTTATAACTATCAAATAAGCACGAAATAAGCTGAAAAAGCTTGGCAAAAATGCTTAATTTACTCTAAGACATATTAAGCTAACTGTTGGGCTTTTAAACACTTAATAAGCTAATGAAAATGAAAGATAAGCTAAAACAAGCAATAAGCTATACCTAAAAAACAAAAGAGATCAAAAATAAGCAATGACAATAAGCTAAACAGACAGAACAACTAGAAAGAGTTAAAACACTTAAAAGTTTACACTAAGAAGCAAATAAGCTCAAATAAGCTTAAGACAAAACCAAATAAGCTAGAACATGATTAAACTAACCTAATAAGCTATACTAAACCTAAATAAGCTAATGCAATAAGAAAATAAGCTATAATAAGCAAAATGACTTTTGGCCAAAACTGTCAATCAAAAAGGCCAATAAGGACTTTTCTAGCTTAAAAATAAGCTAGCAAACGGATCCTTATGGCTTAGTGGCTTGTACCACTAAGAAACTTGGCCAAAAAGCTACTTAAATCCACAATCAGAAAACATTTTGAAATTCATAATAAGCTTCAATAAGCAATTGAAAAAGCCAATTCTTCTTTTCTAAACACTTAGTGAAATTTTTATAGACTTAGCAAAAACACAAAGTAGCACTTTTGAGCTTAAAAAATAAGCAACCTAATGGATCCTTATGAACTTATAAGCTGAAGACAGATTAATATTAATCCTCAAAGAACAAGTATCAACAACAGAAAAACAATTTAAAATTGAGAATAAGCCACAAAGATCACATCAAAAAGCAGTTTCTTCATTTTTCAACACTTAAGTAAACTCTTGAAAGGTTATGACCAAGCACAAACCAACAATTGCAGGCTTATGACTTTGGTTTCTATTGAATTTTAAGACTCAAACAGACATAAAAACATCACAAAGGCACAAGATTCAAAAGCTCAATCAAACAAAAAGATAAAATGGGCTAAGAGCTCACAGTTTTAAGCTATAACTACTTAAGTCCTAAAAGATGAAATTTAAATAATCACATCTTTCAAAAATAGCTTTAATCTACTTAACTTAACTAGCTAAATCTAACTTAGTACCCCAACCCAATTAAAACACATTTTTGACCCATTTTGAATGTTAACCCAAACACCCCTTTAAATCCTTAAATCAAATTTATAGACTGTTTTACAAAGTTTTAAGCTAAAACAGATGAAAACAGATTATGACCAAGTAAAGTTAAGCAAATATAAGCACAATTTAAGCAAGGATAAGCACTATAAATAGCAAATAAGCAAATGAGCATATTAAGCTAAAAATGGACAGATTCACATAAAACTTAAACAAAGGACAAATAAGCATTAACTAAGCATAAGTAAGCATAAACTAACATCAATAAGCACTAAAAGACAGAAAATAAGCACAATAAGCTATGCTACAGTAAATAAGCTAAAATTTGGAAAAATGAGAAACTTACCAAGCCCTTGCTTAAACAGGGCAAAATAAGCAATCTACAAGCTCTAGCTTGTCAAAGACAAGCTAGTAAGAGTCCATAAGCCCATCCCTTTTTGGCTTATCATCCAATAATTAAGCTGTGGAACTTTTGGGGTGATTCTTTTTTTGGTTTTTTATAAATTTTTCTTAAGTTCTTAGTAGTTAATGAAAACAATTTACTTATAAGTTTGATTAAGAGCTTATAAAGGTTTGTGAAAGACTTTTAAACATAAATAAACTCAAACAGATTTAAAAACTAACTTCAAATTTCATTAACAAAAAAAACATTACAAGATTTAAAAAGAGAGTACAATAAGCTAAGTTATATTAAAACAAGCTGAAAACTATTGACTAAAATTAAGCTAGATGCCCTAATGGGCTTACAAAGTCCTACTTATATAGAAACGACTAAGGGTCTTGGTCTCTTGACTTGTGTTTCTTTGCTGAGAGAGAACTAGGATGTATGTTTGTTGTGTATGTATAAGCTCAAAGCAATCTTGGCCATCAAAGTTTCTTAGAGCCCAATCCGAGTAATCTCAACCCTTGATGTTGTTGTCATATCCCTTGGCCAATGGAGGGGTTTAGGATTGCTAAGGTGTCTTGAGGCCATGTGGGGGTGGGGAAGGGTGGTGTAATGGGTTTTGGCTGGTTGTGAACAGTGGTCGAGGAGGGGGGATAGGGACAGTGAATAGTAAGGCAGGAAATTTGTGTTTATATCTGTTTGATTATAAGCATGGTGTGAGTTTGAGGGATTGGCAGCATTGGTCCCTTAACTCATATATTTGTTTTGCATTTATCGTCCTTTGTGGTGATATACTTTGAGGGTTTGGCAGTTTTGCCCCCCAAAGTTATATAAGAGTTATTACATGCATAGTCCTTGTGGTATAAGTTTAGGGGGTTGGCAAGAACAGCCCATAAACTTGTATTTTATGCTTTGTATAAATAGCTTAATAGGCTGACCCAGCTCATTAGATGGGTGTGGTTTGGGCCATTAAGTATTTCTTCGATGTCGGCCTTGGTTTTGACTTTGACTTTCCGGAGTTGACTTTGACTTTGACTTTTTGACTTGATTTTGACTTCATCACGCTCTTTTCATTTTTGGCGTTGACTTTGACTTTTCTTTCACGCTCTTTTTGTTCTCGTGCTCGGTTTTGTCGTTTTGGCTTTGATTTTTGTCCTTTTCTTAGATATCCGTTCCTGCACAATACAATTAGCAAAACAAGCATATATTTGGCATTTTAAGACATTTTTAGTCACTTTAGCTTGTTTTTAAAGGTAAAAGGTATGTGTAATTAAAACATACCAAAATCCCCTATACTAAGACATTGTCGTGTCCTCACGCAATGCTATAAGTAAGCACTTAGAAAACTAAGAATCTCAATCCCTCTTGACTAATTACCTCGAAAAGTAGTTAAGTGTTCATCGAGGGGAAGTAAAGAATCAATAGCTTTGAAAAGCCCCGTCTTTACCAATTTTAAATATATACACATATTTTTGTATTTTTTTAATTTTCTCATTTTTTGTACTTTTCTTTTTTAAGCATATAAACTAAGCTTATTTGACTTTTCGTTATTTTTATAAATTTTTTAGGGATCATAGAACAAGATGCATTTCGATCCGAGAATGCCCCAAAAAGGATAAATTCATCGGGGGGGGGGGGGGAGGGGGGGGGGGGGGTGCCCCCGACTTTTCCTTACTCCAAAACCTATTTAAAACGAAATCACAGTTAAGTATCAGTTAAGATGCTAACACTACTCATATTTGCAACTTGTGAACTTTTCACTCCCGACAATTATTATATCTTAGGTGTATGTGCTATTTTGAATTTCAACCATGGATCAACGTTTTGCAAAATTCTATGTTTCACGTTCCACCCGAGAATAATAAGTTTGAAGCGTGATCATCCACTGTGCGACTTTCGGGGTCTCGGCACTTACCAACCTTGCGGTTTTAAGTGGACCAGGCTTTTTGAACCCCGCAGAGACTTGTATGCGGACTCTTTGGACGTAGGTTCAAAAACTCTTTAGATATTCAGTATACACATAGACTTATTTTTTAAAATAGAATAGCTCAAAGTTCAAAATCATATTTGAATTTAACAAAAAGAGATCTATTTATTAATTCACACTTAATATTAAACATATATGCAATTGTAACCCTTGAACCTTTAGAGACTGTAACATAGGTTTATGAAGACGGTAAGATGCAACAATACTTTATCAGTCTCGGATTTTTATTCTTACTTATGGGCTTTCTTTAGAAGCTGCAAACATCGGTTTGAAGCCGGCAAGATCAACATACTTTCTATCAGCCAACGGTTTACTTATCATATTTTTTCATTTTTCATATCAATTTTTTTATGATATAGAGAAGAGTCTTCTTTTGAAAAAATTCAGTTATTTTGAACTAGGCCCTAAACTTTATTGCACTATAATACATTAAAAATTATTTAACTTTAAGTTTTAATCTCCAAAAATGCACGTAACATTAACCAGGTTAAGAGTATATGGGAGAAGAAAGTCCAATGAATATTACATACATGAGCTTTAGAATTTTCCAAAATATTTCAATTGTTTAGCATCCCACTCATGTACTTAACTTCTATCATTTTTGATCATTCTTTTGCAAATTAATTTCGCGAAAGGCTTAGCAAGATAAGTTATGGAACAACGCATAAGAGCTCAATTCGCTCGATGGGTCAAATTTATTCTTATTCTACCCAGCAGGAAATGTCAATTGTGGACAAACTACTTATTTTATTTTTGTGAAAATTTTTACAAATTTTTTCATTTTTTTGAAATTTTAGTGGTTTTAAAAACGGGATTACGTGGAAAAACTAACGACTGCAGGCATATCAAATCGAAGATCCCCACCAATACTAGACTGAAAATCATTGTCCCCAATGTGTTTTGAAGGGTCTCTAAATCAAAATCCTAAGCCATTTATTAAAGTTATGGCTCAAAAGATAAACGTTGTTCAGATAAGATTAGGATATTGGCTTTCCCAAATGAAAGCTGAAGATTTGAAGCTCTTATGATCGAAGGACAAATAAACGCGTAGCACGAGAGACTTAAGAAAAAATCCAGGACAATCACAAAAAACACAAGCAAACGAGAAAAGAAAGAGGCAAGCCTCTCACAACAAAAAAGAACACTAATTCATTATACATTATTACACTACGGATAAGCATTTTTTTTGTGGTGCTCCCACAAGCACTTGTTTAAGGGTCACTAAGCTTAACCAATCCCGACTTGATTTGTCCTTGGGGAAGCGTTTGGAGATCTGGGACAACCCCAATTTTGGTTCGATCCTCTCCTCATCAAAAGTAGTGCGTTATTCGAATGACCTCGTTCCACCTTTAAAGAGTTTAGACCCGGAGTTTTAGGGATAAACTCGACGGTGCCATATGGAATACTTGGGCAATGGTGAATGGTCCGGGACCACAGGATTTTAATTTCCTGAGATATACTCTTTCATATTCTAGAGTTAAAAGAGAGACATGATCACCGACATGGTTTGGAAAAACGCGGTTATGATGAGTCTTGGACGTCATGGAGTATCTATATGGTCTCTACGTAAATCCTAAGCCGTTTATTAAGTATGCTCAAAGATAAACGTTAGTCGATAAGATTAGGATATTGGATTTCCCAAATGAAGCTGAGGACTTGAAGCTCTTGTGATCGAAGGACAAAACCGCGAGCACGAGAGGCTTCAAAAATTCGGGACAATCCTGGACAATCACAAAAATACAAGCAAACGAGAAAGGTGGAGGCGAGCCTCCTCACAAAAAAAACACTTATTCATTACTACATAATATAACTACGGATAAGCATAGGGTGCCTCCCATAAAGCGCTTGTTTAGGGTCACTAAGTTTGACCCAATCCCCATATTTATTTGTCCTTGGGGAAGGTTTGGAGATCCGGGACAACCAATTTTGGTACGTCCCCTCTAAAGTAGTGCTTAATTCGATGATCATTCACCTTAAAGTTTGGCCCGGAGTTTTGAGATAACTCAACGGTGCCATATGGGAAAACTTAGGTAATGGTGAATGGTCCGGACCAACGAGATTTTAGCTTGCCCGATAAAATCTTCAATCTAGAATTAAAGATGAGGACTTGATCACCAACTTTGAAAACGCGGTTTTTGATCTTGGCGTCATAGATCCTTTTAGTTTTCTCCATGTAAATCAATTAATTTTCATAGGCTTGATCACGAAGTTCGTTTAATTCATTGAGTTGAACTTTGCAGTGATCACCCGCGATTGAAAGGTTAAAGTTAGCATGCTTCAAGGCCCAGTAGGCTCTGTGCTCGAGCTCAATCGGTAGATGGCATGCCTTTCCATACATGAGCTTGTAAGGAGTACACTCGATGGGTGTTTTGTAAGCTGTACAGAAGGCCCAAAGTGCATCATCTAGTTTGTTCGACCAAGAGGCACGGTTCTCGCCCACGGTCCTTTCAAGAATTCGTTTTAAGCCACGATTGGATACCTCAACTTGCCCACTTGTTTGTGGGTGATACGTGGTGGAGAGACGATGAGTGACTCCGTATTTAAGCATGATATTTGCAAACTGGTCATTGCAAAAATGGGTTTTGCGATCACTTATGATAGCACGAGGGGCACCGAATCGGGCGAAGAGAGATTTAAGAAACTTACAAACAACTCGAGCGTCGTTGGTGGAGAGCGCTTTTGCTTCAACCCATTTTGACAAGTAGTTGACTGCCACGAGTATATATTTGTTCCCTCGTGAAGACGGGAATGGCCCCAT
This sequence comes from Tanacetum coccineum, assembly GCA_026074375.1. Lineage (NCBI taxonomy): Eukaryota > Viridiplantae > Streptophyta > Magnoliopsida > Asterales > Asteraceae > Tanacetum > Tanacetum coccineum. The sequence continues at coordinate 29,097 of BQNB010018194.1, read as the reverse complement.
GAAATTAATGCCCCAAACGTCAAAGATTTTACAAACTTGGATAAAATTTTGAGGCATCTCATCCCTTTGTGAAATTTTTCCCTGATGTTGGCACGAGTCATAATTTTTAACCGACTCGTGTGCATCTTTGTAAATAGTGGGCCAAAAGAAACCGGCATTAAAGACCTTTTTGGCGGTGAGATTTTCACCATGATGTCCCCTGGTGGGTCCATTGTGGCAAGCTTCGAGGATGTCGAGAGCTTCTTTGCCGTGCACACACCGCTAGATCACTTGATCTGCACAAATTTTGAACAAGAAGGGGTCATCCCAAAAGTAGTGTTTAACATCTTTGAAAAACTTGTTTTTCTGCTGGGACGACATCCCTTTAACAATGAATTTCCCTGCGTGGTAATTTACATAATCGGCAAACCACGGGGTACTTGAGTCACCACGAAAAGTCACCATATAGAGTGTCTCGAGAGGAAACTTTTCATTTACTTCCTTTGGGTCGAGCACATTTTCATAAGGATTTTCTAATCGGGAAAGATGATTTGCTGCGAGGTTCTCGGCTCCTTTTGTGTCAATTACGTTGAAATCGAACTCTTAAAGGAGGAGAACCCACCGGAGCAATCTTGCCTTGGAATGTTTTTTAGCAAAGAGATATTTTAGGGCGGAGTGATCCGTATACACAATGCTTTTGTTCAAGATGAGGTAAGACCGGAATTTTTCGAAGGCATACACCACGGCTAACATTTCTTTCTCCGTCGTAGTGTAATGCAATTCCGCCTCGTTTATTGTTTTGCTAGCATAGTGTATAGGCCTAAAGTATTTTTTATGACATTGCCCCAAGACCGCACCTATGGCAAAGTCGCTTGCATCGCACATAAGTTCAAAGGGCAAATCCCAGTCTGGGGAAATCAAGATTGGAGCTTCAGTAAGTTTTTTCTTTAATGTATTAAAAGCTTGAATACATTCATTGGAGAAGATGAACTGTAACACCCCCAAAAATGTGTCGCAGCGGAAATATGTCCGGGGGCATTACTTCATAATACAATAGCACAAGATACAAGAGAACGACATCTAAATGTGTCGTTTGAAAAGTAATCTCGTTGATTTCTTTGAAATTGATATAACATTTGTCCCATAATTGCATCACAATGAAAAGCTTGAAAATAACCCAACGAGATTTGATCATTTGTATGTAAGTAGAAATCCATAAATGAAATCTTGTCAATTTTAGACTCCATTGCACATCAAGTAAGCCAAGCATCTAATTCACCTGAGAAAAACATGCTTAAAAGTGTCAACATTAAAGTTGGTGAGTTCATAGAGTTTTGTAAGTATAAAGGTAAATGTTGAAATCCAAAGATTTATAAAGTATGTATGACCATTTCAATCCTTATAATAATCGCCAAAAATGTAAGAGTAAATGTAGAACCGAAAGAGTTTAGTGTTTATTGCTTCGCCGCAATATAATGAAAAGTGTTCAGAAATTAGTAATGTTCAATAAGTAGTATGGACAGTGATATCGTTGATTTTCCAAAATGTATGGGTCTACTATAACAGATACAGTACCACATAAATAATATCTACTGTTGCGCTAAGCTCATGACACTGAAGCTCGACATCTATGTATGCAATTTAATGCAAATAAAGGCCCGTGTAGATGTTCAAACCCGTAACATCCAAATTGTTCCGACATGTATGCATTCGTGTTTCAGTACGGTCGAAACTAGTGAGAGCTACTCACCCGAACAGGGATGTCAATCCCAAATAGATCTATTTATACACTCGCGCTTCCTCAACCGGTCCTCCGGTCAAGAATTTAACAGTTCATGATAATGGGCAATGGTGGGTTTAGTTACTTAGGCACATGTAAACAGGAGATGATAACCGAAAACACTTGTGTCCAATAAAAATTAACCATTGTATTCGTAAATAGCTTTGAGTACTTAAATCCATAAGTAGAAAAGAGTGTGATATAAATCAAGTAATTGAGTTTGTAATGAGTATGTAAACAATTTCGTAAACGTGTATGCAAATGAGTATGTGACAAAGTATGAAACCAAGTTTGTAATCAACCATGTAATTGTGTTTGTAATGAATTGCAAAATCAAGTATGTAAACCAAGTGTGTAGAATAGTCTGTAAAAGATATTGTAAACGAACACGTAAACAATTTGTATCGAGCATGTATTCTCCCCCGAGATTTGTAGAGTAAATGTAAAACAAGTGAAAGAGGGGCTATAAACTCACATCGATGTTGTAGAACGATTGGCGGGAATGCGCATATTATGCGCCAGACAAAACGAAAACTGGAATGGCTCGATCAAGAAGTTGCGGTTTATCTTAACGGTTATATCCTACTAGCCTAGGATAATGTGTTTAGGTTTTCCGATGAATGAGTACATCAACGCGACACGTTGATAAAAGATTTAGATTTAAAGTTGTAATAGTTTGGTGGTTGGTTAAATAAATAAATCGAAAGTAAACGCAAAGTGTGTAATATATTCCGTATATATTACATGATGAAAATTGACCGAGTATATAATTCATACTGTGAATTATATAACAAGATACACAACCAAAAGAATAACTTGAAGAGTATATAATACACGACTTGTGTTACCTCTAAAAGGTGACAATTAAAATAAAATGGTCTAACTATATAATACTCTCCAAGTATTATATAAGAAAGATGATAAAAATAAATGAAACTAAATAATTCGACACGCACCCGGATATCCCCAAATGATTTAGTATAAAGTTTCTTTATGAAAATAAACGCACGTTTTAAAGTTGTGGACTAGATTGATAAAATCTCAAAAATTATAGCTTACGTTTGATTATCGGGCATTCACGATTTAATATTTCTTAAGACATTTCAAGATAATAAATAAAGTAGATTTGTAAAAATTTACTAAGCGTAGCAATTTATAAAAATCTCAGCATGACCTATTCGTTTATGTAACGTTTTCCATATTAACAAAAGTTAATTATTTTCACTCAATTGAATCAATCCATGTTGCAAACCCAACACATCCCTTAACAGTTATTATAAACACAAAAACGAAAATAATAATTAAAATATTTATTTAACCAATACCACATTTAGATCCGGTTTAATATATAAATTTATATATGAAATCCTTTAATTTTTATTATCCACTTATATAAACCAAACGCACCCTTTGTGCGGTTAAACCAACCAAACACGCCCTTGGTGTTTATTCTACTTAAACCAAACGCCCCTATGGTTGTACCAAACGCACCCAAAGCTGTTAACAGCAATCCAAACGCTCCCCATGGCTGTTAAACAGCCATCCAAACTCTCCCTAATCTGCCAAAACAAACCAAACGGGCCTAAATCTATTTATAACCAAAACCAAACACACCCAATTCAGCTTCTACAAGAACCAAACGCACCCTGTTGGCTGTTATAAACACCAACCGCACCCTGATGGTGCTGCTAAACCCGCAACCAAACGTACCTTTGTTTATATTAAACCCAAACACCCCTGCTATTAAAACCAGCCAAACGCACCTTTTACGTTTTTTTAAAATACAACACAGACGCACCCTATGCTGGTGTTTTTATCAAAACCCACGCACCCTTTTTCGTTTATAAATCAAACGCACTCTGTTGCGTGTTTATGTCAAACCAACGCACCCTTTCGGTGGTGGCAGTGGTGACGCGATGCTGGTGGCATATGATGGTGACGGTGGTTGCAGCCATGGTGATGCGGCAACAGCAGTTGGTGACGAGGGGGGTGGTGGTGACGATTGGATCTGTGGTGGATGTGGTGTAGCAGTGGCGTGATGTTGGCGTGGTGTGGTGAGGATGGTGTTGGTGTCGGCTGGTGGCCGGGGATCTCGCCGGAGCGGCGGTGGGCGGCGCCGGAAAATATAAGGGAGGAGAGGAGTGTGTGTGGGAGGCTAGTTATAAATGAGTTAACCCTAACTCATTAACTATATATAATATAAACTTTAAAATTAAAGTGTCAAGAGTATAATAGATTAGGGTAGGTTTTATAAATATCGTCACAGGGACCAAATGTGAAATTTTGGGAAATTTTTATAAAATATTGGTTCAGGTCTCGTTTGAGCCAGTTAACGAATTATTCAAAATACGAAAGTTGCGTCATTGTTTTCCAATAATTTTTCCCATGAAAAATGAGTATTTACATGACTAGTTTTCATAAACGTTTTACAAAATTAATTTAAAATGTTCATTATTTATTTGGTAGTCATTGGGTGTCGCGAGTAAGCTTTGTCCGTAAAAATGAAACTTTACTTTGAACATTCGCGTTTTTAAATAAACGCTTTTGATTAAAATGTAAAATAATTTATTAAATATTTTTATTTAATAAACGTGATAATTAAATATAAATTTAATTATTTTTGGATTGGTACGAGTTGTGTTCAAAATTTTGCGAGGCTATTTTAGTCATTTTCTGCTTGTTTTCGGGTCTCGGGCAAAACTAAAAAGTTGTCTGAAACATCGTTTTACATGATATTGTTTTAGAGTCTGTGTTGTGAAAACGTGGTTTAGCGGGTTGTTTTTGATAAGTCAACTTAAGAATAATGTATATATTTTCTCGCTTTCGAGTCAAACAAGTTTAAAAATAAAATGGTACTCGAGGTATGTAATAATAAATATGATTTATTATTAAAATATGTTTCGAAAATTTTTACCAGTTACGCGGTAATCTTTTTCATGTGACGATAAAAGATCAAAAGTAAAAAAGTAAGATCGGACCTGAAAAGTCAAAGTTTAAAATAATCATTTAAAATTTCAAAAATTACCGGATGTTACATGAACGGAGTATTTTTCTCAAGGAGATGAGTCATTGGTCGGGAAATTTTGGAAAAATCCTTAATGAACCGTCGGTAGAAACCGGCATGACCGAGAAAACTCCGAACACCCTTAACGGTGGTGGGATGAGGTAACTTAGCAATCACATCAACTTTGGCTTTATCGACCTCAATCCCGTTTTTAGAAATCTTATGGCCAAGGACAATTCCTTCCTTAACCATAAAATGACTCTTTTCCCAATTAAGACAAAGATTGGTGTCTTCACACCTTTGAAGCATCTTGTCCAAGCGAGAGAGGCAATTTTCGAATGAATTCCCAAAGACCGAAAAGTCATCCATAAAGACTTCCATCGTCTTTTCAATCATATCATGAAAGATAGCCATCATACACCTTTGGAACGTGCCTGGTGCATTGCATAAGCCGAAAGGCATGCGACGATAGGCGAACGTTCCGTAAGGACACGTGAATGTTGTCTTTTCTTGATCTTTAGGATCGATGGGAATTTGAAAGTAACCCGAGAAACCATCGAGAAAACAATAGTAATCGTTTCCCGCTAATCTCTCGAGCATTTGATCCATAAAGGGAAGTGGAAAATGGTCCTTACGGGTGGCTTCATTTAACTTACGGTAGTCAATGCACACACGCCACCCCGTAACCAATCGAGTCGGGATCAACTCATTTTCATCATTTTCAACAACGGTAAAACCACCCTTTTTCGGTACGCAATGTACGGGGCTTACCCAAGGACTATCCGAGATCGGGTAAATTAATCCGGCATCAAGAAGTTTTTCAACCTCCTTTTTGATGACATCGTGGATCTTTGGATTCACCCGTCTTTGGTGTTGGACCGCCGGTTTGTAGTCCTCTTCCATAAGAATCTTGTGAGTACAAAATTCTGGGTTAATACCCTTGATGTCGGAGAGTTTCCAAGCGATGGCTCGCTTGCGTGACTTCAAAACCTTTATGAGAGCGGCTTTTTCGTCCATACTCAAGTCTTTAGCAATTATGACGGGCAACTTGTCGTCGCCCTCCAAAAATGCGTATTCGAGATGAGGGGGTAAGTCCTTGAGTTCGACTTCGGGGGGTTCATCAATTGAAGATTTATCAGTTTTAGCTTCACAAACTTTCAGTTCTTTTCGAATTTTTGGCAAATAATTTCCTTGATTGGGAGGGGGTGATGGATCATCATTTAGATATGCTTCAAGAAGAAGAATATCCCCCTCCGGGTCATAATAAGAGTCATCAACTTCCGGTGAAGTTGGATCATCATCAAGAGCGAGGAAAGCATCGACTTCCTCGAGAAGAAAATCACTATCCCCGAAGGGAGTGAGAGTCGGAGAAGAGGTAGAAACGATCGGGTCATAGTAAAGAGTGAGATTGCCACTCGAGATCACATTAGAGAAACCGATAACTTCTTGAGAATACTCCTCACAAGCCATTTCAATGACATCGATTCGGTTTGCCGTCATATCATCGTAATTAGAGGAGTACCTCGAAGTTTGATCAAGATTGAATGTTACGACTTATTTTCCAACACGAAGTGTTAATTCTCCTTCGTAAACATCAATCAAGGCACGTCCGGTCTTTAAGAAGGATCTCCCGAGAATTAGGGGAACTCGGGGATCGGCATCAAAGTCTACGACTACAAAGTCGGCCAGGAATTAGAACTTTCCTACTTTTACGTAGACATCTTCGGCGATACCGATCGGTTGAGAAATCGTTCGGTCCGCAAGTTCAAGAGTCATACAAGTAGGGGTAAGTTCGGGAAGGGATAGCTTTTTACACACTGATAATGGCATGAGATTTATGCTAGCGCCAAGATCGGCCAAGGCTAAGCACTCATCCATTCCGGGAAAATCACACGGTATGAGGAATTTGCCGGGGTCTCCAAGTTTTTCGGGTAACTTGTTGAGGATGACCGCCGAACAATGCTCATTCAAAGGCGTTCTAGCCATTTCACTTAATTTTTCTTTGTTTCCAATCAAGGCTTTAAGAGTCGAGGCAAATTTAGGCATAAGAATCAAAGCATCCGTTAAGCTAATTTCGAAACTCAAATCTTTAAAGATTTCGTAGAATTTCTCAATTTGGTCGTTAGCCTTTTCACGGCGCCTTTCATCATTACGTCTCGAAGGATACGGAATTGACGGTTTCGGGTTAGGCATCGGAGCACTAACGGGAGTAACAACGGGCTCAGAATTTGGTACATGAGGTTGAACTTGGACAACCGGAGGTTGGACGTCTTTGGTACTTCCGTTATTAGTAGGAAGCATCGTGTCCTTTGTGACCTCGGTTTCACGCTCCACTACTTTAGGAGAAGAAGAAGTAGTAGGAATCGTGGGTCCTTGATAAGCAACACCGCTTCGGGTAGTAATACCCTTCAAGTCTTCCTTCGGGTTAGTAACGGTGTTACTCGGGAGAGAACCCGTACCCGAAGATGAAGCGGTGTTCATCTTCATGAATTGACTAAACATATTCTTGAGCTCAAGATTAGAATTGGTCAATGTAGTTATGTTGGTTTGTATGTTTTGCATAACCGCATCATTAGCTTTGACGTAGCTTTCAAAATCGGTTCTCGTCACACCTTGTGTTTGAGGAGCCGGAGCTTGGTAAGCTGGGGGTTGATTAACCTGGGGTCGATAAATTTGTCCTTGATTAACCGGGGGTTGGTGGATTGGTCCATGGTTGTAATTATTCCCCCGGTTTTGGTTGTAACGGTTTTGATTATTTCCTTGATTGTTTTGATTGTTTTGAACGGGAGGAAAACCGGGAGGTCGAATTTGATTAGCAATCGGGGCTCGGTAACCGGTATTTCCTTGATTGAAATTAGCCACGGCGGCTTGGGAAACATATTCTTGAATATTGTCACGATAAACGTTGCCATCGGTGGCGGGACAATTTCGGTAAGAATGAGCACCACCGCAAGTTACACATTTTTCCTCGACCGCCTTTACGGTCGCGGGAGCTTGGGATTTTTGTTTATCGAGAATCAAAGTTTTCATCATATCTTTGAGTTCGGCAACATCGGTGGTAAGAACGGCTACTTCGGGTGAGATACCGGAGGTGGAAGTGCTCGTACCCACTTTGGCAACAACTGGCTTGTTACGTGAATTACGAACTTTGGATTTGCTCTCGATGATTCTTAGGCATTCTCGAGGCATCTTATCCAAAAAATTACCACCCGCGGCGGAATTCAACGAATCTTGATCATTTGAGTTCAAGGCATTGTAGAATGTATCGAGTTGATGCAATTCCGAAAATCCATGATGTGGACATGCCCGAAGAAGATCATTGAATCGGTCCCATGCCTCGTAAAAAGTTTCATCAAATCGTTGTTGAAATCTCGTGATTTCATTTCGAAGATTTGTTGTCTTGGAGGGAGGGAAAAATTTGTTGATGAATTTCGAAACAAGATCATCCCATGTTAGAATCGATCGAGGGGGTTCTTTCTCAAGCCAAATCCGGGCGGCCCCCTCGAGGGAAAATGGGAAAAGCATAAGCTTTACCGACGTACTCGGGACGTTCGGGAACTTCATCGTAGAAGTGATCTTGTTGAAATAACGGATGTGAGCATGAGGGTCTTCTTTGTCATGTCCGAAGAATTGCTTATTTTGAATGATCGAGGGTTAAGCAAAACGTTGCTTTAAGCTCAAATTTGTCCGCTCGAGTGATTCGGGAAAAAACGATGGCATCCTCGTAACCCTCGGTGGGTGCTTCGAGCAATTGAGCCATAGTACGATTATCGGCCATCGTAACTACGGGAGGAGTTGGATTTTCAATTGGTTCTTCAAGATTAAATGGTTCAACAAAAGCCGGTGGGGCTTGTTGTTGTTGATGGTTAAGATTACGGGATTAAGAACGAGTGCGTATGCACTAAAATATAAAAAGAAAATTTACACTAATTTTTTGGTTCTTTTTTGTTTATCAACAATGAATTCACAATTTATTTTAATAACGGACAACGAGATAAGACAACTTAAACCTAATAATCAACATGCTTCTCAGTAACTCTTCGAAAAGAAAAACGCACAAAGGAGCGAAGGAGTAGGAAATCGTGAAGCTATTAAAAACTTTTCTCCTTTAGGGTCGTAGTTCCTAGGAACAACCCGCCTTATACCCCTCTTTGAGTTTGTTTTTCGTTTAAAGGTGAACCGTACCTCGTAAGTGACATAAAAGGTAAGTTTTTGATTCCTTGGTTCAAGAACTTATTGATGGATAATACTTCAGTTGAAAGTATTATATGTTGGTGTTAATTTACCAACTTGTGATTTTATTTCTTTGAATTGACAATGTTTTTATCTTTTTGGTTTTTTCTTGTTTTTATAAATATGCTAAAAAGAAAATGAAAAATATTTTTGTATTTTTATATTTTTAATAACAAAAATAACTTCACGTGGAAGGATCTTCAAAGCACAAATTGTCAAACTTCGAAACGACAAACGCTTACACTCTTCCCCGGCAGCAGCGCCAAAAATTAATTAGTGTTAAATTCAACCCTTTATAAATATATAAATATAAATAAATATAATAATCTAATAAGGATCAAAATCCACAAAATCAATGAAACCGAAAGTAGTATATGATATTCTCGGGTCGTTTATCCCCAACGAAGAGTGAATTGGAAAGTCGAGAGTTGGATTGACATTTGATGATTGAATGAAAGAGATTTGGATTGGATTTCTAAATCTACAAAGAATTTAATGCAATCTACTCTAAAATAAAAAAGGCACACAAAATTAAGCTTAAAAACGATAACGGAAATCTAAAAATGTTGACTAAAAACCCTAAATTTTCAAAAATTAACCTAAAATAATTTTTTTCACTTTTAATAGACTTTAATTAACTAAAAAGTAATATTAAAGAAAACTAGAACGAAAACGGAGTTGATTTGGACTTTAAAACACAAAAAAAAAACGTGAAAGGGAACGAATCCCATTCTTTAAAAAATAAAATTTTGAAAAAACAACCCTACGAGAGCAAATATATTTTTCCTAGGTGCAATATGATAAAAGAAAATTTTCTAAAAAAGAATTATATTTTTTTGATTTTTATTTAATTTTAATAATTAAAAAACAGTTTAAAAGAAATTAAATGATAAAAAATAGTACATGATTTTTGAAAAATATGAAAAAAATACAAAAAGTAGTTTAAAGTATGTTGAACTTAGGAAAAATGAATTGGCTGAAATTGGCTTATTGGATAAGCCAGAGATAAGCCTTTTAAGATTGATAAGCAAAAAGGTAAAAGCAAGTATAAAAGATTAATGTGTGAAAACTCTAATGGATGAGCTATTGTAGCATGATGGTTATGAGTGTGGGTTTGTGAGACGTTTGCTTGAAAAGGGGGAGGTCTAGGGTTCGAGCCTAGGCTTTTTCTTTTTGCAATTTATTTTTTTTTCTCTTTTTTTTAACTTGTAAAACAGATAAATATAATCAACTTTTAAAAAGACAATTTTTTAGAAATCAAAAATAAGCTGGGAAATTAAGCACTAAAATGGCAGACTACTCTATTTTAACTAAATCCTAATCCTAAGCTAACTGTTATGGTAATTTAAGCAAACTTAAACTAAGACAAAAGTAAAATAAGCAAAGAGAAATTGAGTCCTATATCTAATAAGCAAATGTAAGCAAAGTTAAGCTAATGAAACAGACAGTTAAGCTCAAAAGAAGCAATAAGCACTTAACCACAAACTACATACACAACAGGTCAATGGACACTTTTGGGGCTTGTTTTTAAGCACCTAGAGGAGTCCTTTGGCTTAATAGCTTGTAAGGTCTTAAAGCCTATCCAAAGGGCTTTTCAAGTCAGCAAAATTTAAGCAAATTGAAACACAAATAAGGCAAGAAAAAGGATTGTCAATTGGGCTGACCACAATCAGCACTTGCTGATTTTGATTTCTTAAGGAAAAAGGGACAATAAGCAGACCTTAAAATAAGCCACAAAACGAGCTTGAAATTGAAAATAAAGTTGAAACAGATGGAGATAAGCTTAAGAAGTGCTTATGCTCAAATTTTCAAAGTCTAAAAACAAGTTTTAATAACTAAAAATTAAAGATGAAAAGGCTGTTTAAAACTAAAGAGGCACTTGATATATATTTTTTTTTGACAATTTTTAAAGAAACTACAAATACTCCTAAAACCACTTAACTCTAATGCATATGACTCAGCAAAATCACACAAAGACAACATCAAAAGTTAGTTTAAATGAGCTTATCCAATAAAGCACATTGAAACTGTTTTTGTCTTACAAACAGTTTCAAAGTGACTTATAAAAAAAACTTAAAATCACTTTTAAACCTTTAAATCTTTTGAAAAACATACTGAAAAAACTAAAAATGCTTGTTAAGTTTGGTTGTGGTGACTCATGGTCTAAAACTTGTTTTGACCCTTTTCCACCCTTGAATCAAACACCCCCTTAAGTAATGAAAACCAAATTTTAAGCTGTTTTACTAAGATTTAAGAAAGAATATTTAAAAACAAATAAAAAATTATGACAAATAAGCAATAAGCAATGATAAAAAACAAGGGAATAAGCACACTAATAAGCAATAATGAAAAAAGCAGTTACAAGCAAATATAAAGGCAGTTTCAAACAAAACTTAAAGAGATGACAAATAAGAAACAAAGAAATACATATAAACATAAAATAAGCATAAATGAGCAGGATAAGCAAAAATAAGCACTAATAAGCTGAGCTACAGTGAATTAAGAAAAATAAGAAAAAGAGAAACTTACACAACCCTTGCTTAAACAGGGCTTAATAAATCAATCTACAAGCTTTAGCTTGTCAAAGACAAGCTAGTAGGTGTCTATAAGCTCTTTCTTTGTTAGCTTATCATCGAATAATTAAGCTGTGAGATTTTGGGGGTGATTAATTTTTCTTAAGTTCTTAGTATTTAATGAAAACAGTTTACTTGTAAGTTTGATTAAGAGCTTATAAAGGCTTGTGAAAAACTTTTAAACATAAATAAACTTAAACAGATTTAAAAACTAACTTCAAATTTCATTAACTAAAAAAAATTACAAGATTTAAAAAGAGAGTACAATAAGCTAAGTTATACTAAAATAAGCTGAAAATTATTGACTAAAACTAAGCTAGATGCCATATGGCTTACAAAAGAGCTATTTTATACTAAACGAGCTAGGTCTTCATCTCTTGACTTCACCCGTTTGTGTTTCTTTTGAGAGAGAGACCAAGGAGTGTGTTTTGATTTGGAGTAATAGAGCTCAAAGCAATCTTGAGCCATCAAAGTTTCCTTGTGTGCCCCATCCGGAGAGTAATCTCAACCTGAGTAATCTCAACCCTTGATGTTGTTATCGTATCCCTTGGCCAATGGAGGGGCTTAGGACTACCAAGGTGTCTTAAGGCCATGTGGGGGTGGGGAAGGGTGGTGTAATAGGTTTTGGTTTGTTATGAACAGTAACCAAGGTGGGACAATGACATAGGAGAAGGGGATTTATTTGGTGGGAAAACCTGTTTAAGTGACAGGGGTGAAAGTTTGGGAGATTGGCAAGTTAAGTCCCTCAATGTTATATGAGAGTTTGCAATGAACGTCCTTGGTGGTGATAAAGTTTTATGGGGTTGGCAGAATTAGTCCCCCAAAGTTATAAGGGTTATTACATGCATGGTCCTTGTGGTTAACAAATGTTAAGGGTTAATGGGGTTTTGGCATTGGGCTTGTTGGGCCGATTATGGTTTAAAAGGGTTTTAGGGTTTTGTAATAGTAGTGGGCTGACCCGCGCCCACTAGGTGGGTACGGGTGGTCCCACTTTTGGCAATTACGTTTTCGGGTTCGGTTTTCGATGCTTGTTCCACTGCCACTTCTCGGGGTTGACTTTTTGACTTTTCTCATGATCCCGTTGACTTTGTCTTTTTGACTTGGCTTTTGCTTCACACTCTTTCCGTTCTCGTGCTCGGTTTTGTCCTTTTCTTAGATATCTGTTTCCTGCACAAGATAAGTGAAAACATACAAATACAAAGTATTTTTGGTACGTTTTTGGTCATTTCAGTTCGATTTTAAAGGTCAAAGGTATGTGTAATTAAGCACATACCAGGTATATTTGCTATCAAGCATTTCAGAGTGTTTTGGAGTAACTAGCGACTAGCGGTTTAAATCATGTGTAACCACTATTATTCATAACCTTCATTAAGAAGCATTTAGATCTAGCCGCTAGGTTTTAGCTCTTAAATTACATATATGTCCGTTTTATCTATTTTAAAATTTTGTGTTAATGTGTAGATGTCTTTTTACATCATTTTACACTTTATAATTAAAACTACAGATACTACGTTACCAAAAAAAATTATTTAAGAAAAAAACACTGCTTACATACTTTTGACTGCTACATTTAGCCAAACATAATCCATGTATAACAACCAATGTTTTGAAAACCGGGTTTCTAATCGACCCGGTCGAGTCACCGGGTTACCGGTTCAACCATCGGGTCAACCCGGTCTTCCACACAAAAAAATAACAAAATATTTGCAGTGATACAGAAAAAGGTATATATATAAATCATAAATATTTCATATATTATGCCTAAAAACCATTTATTAACAAATATAACATGTAAAAATAAAATTACGTTGTAAATTTATATAATTTACTTGCTTTATTTGTAAAAAAAATGAAATTAAAAAAACCCGGTCAGGTCTCTAGAACCGGGTTGACTCGGGTTACTTCAAACCAGTCAGGTATAATCGGGTTTCGAAAAATTAAAACCTGGTTAATTTGACCCATTGTTTTGACCGGAACCGATTGAATCGGGTTTTAAAACATTAATAAGAACTTCATGTATTTACGTTGTCTTTTTTTTGTGAACTAGATGTAGTTACGGTATCTATTACGGAGTATTTTAATAATGTTAAAGTAAATCATCATTCTAACAATATTATATATAGACACTACTACACTCAAATTATGGAAGACTAAGAGCATCTACTATGGTGGACCTTTTAAAATGTCTAAACATTTATAAAATTATTAATTTACAAAGCTTTTGATTTTATAAACTTTGTTGCACTATGGATAAACATTTTCTAGTTTATAAAATGGTTAACAATTACACATGCATTAAATTATGAAAAGGTCCAAGATCTTAGTGTAACACCCCCAAACTACGATACAGAGCGGAATACAACATTAGGGTGCTATTTCACAATACATGCACACGAGTCCCAGTAAACGTTCAAAGATACGTTTATAAAACACAATTTCATTTATTAGAAAGATCAGAGTTACATAGGTCCCAATACCATTATAGAAATTATTTCTAAAAATCACAACACGACTTGATTTCTAAAACACTTGTTTAGTTTATAACACTACTTCACCGAGACACCGTCCTTGATATCCTCGTTCCGTCCCATCCAGCCATCAACAACAATTAACCTGAGATACATGCTTAAAAAGTCAACAAAACGTTGAGTGAATTCATAGAGTTTACAATTAACACATAGAACGCATATTTTGGGTTCCACAAAACGTATAACGTTGGCTCGTGTTAATCAAGTTTATGAAAATAGTGATTTCAAACTAAAGAGTCGCTTTTGTAACCGAAACTTAACCACAATTCTTCCTTAGGACGAAATTATGTCGAGAGTATGCAACTTCTCCTAATACTAACCAACAAAATGTCCGTTTGACAGGGTGGTCCAACGGATTCAAACCCCGGACAGGGTTGTCAAACCAATAGTATCTTTTTAATGCATTAGCGTTCACAAACACATGGTAACTAACGGTCACACAACAAAAAAGGCAATACTACAGTAGTGGGGGGGGGGGGGGGGGGATGGAAATCATATTCAATTATCAAATAGTTTGCGTTTAATTTCCCAAAAACAAGCATAATATATCCCCCTCGCGAGTTTAAAAATTGAAAAAACTTTAAAAGCGAGGCTTATATGAACTCGCCTTGTGTTAGAAGCCGAAGATCAAATAACCAAAACAATTCACGAAAACAATCAATGAACATGATCAACGACTATAATTTATGTCGCTCTGATTTACCTATTTCGAAAAATATAGTCAAACGATGCGTACAACGTATCAACAAAATCTATATTATGTATATTATATATATATATATATATATATATATATATATATATATATATATATATATATATATATATATATATATATATATCACTATATATATATTATATATTTACACACACACACAACACCACAGTTCCATACATGTGATGAGAAATTCACTTTTATGCTTAGATTCTAAAACCCCACAACATTGAATTATAATTGTCCCTCACGTTTTATCTTACGTGACTTTAATTGAAAAAAGTTTTTATATTTTCGATAACTTTTTATTTTTAGAAAGAAAGTTATATTTTCGGAAAGTTACCATCTTTGGTAAGTTTAAATATTTAGGTATATTTTTAATACTTATCATTTTATTTATATCCATGTTCTTAGTTAAAAATTATATAAGTCTTATATGACCCGTTGACTTTTTAAAGTCAACATTTGACTTTCTTTGACTTTTATACTTATATTTATTTTTACTCAAATCTGACCCGCGCCAAACGACCTTTTAAATCACATTTTCACGTTTCGGAGTAAAAAGAGATTTTATGCGAAACGATATTCCGGACAACCTTTTAGTTTTAACCGAGACCCTAAACTCGACGAAAAATGACGAAAATGCTCCTGCAAGAATCTGCTGTAACTTGTATTTTTAATAAAAACGAACAAGTTTGACCATCGGTTTTGACCCGCTATATCATGTTTTCGTGACTTTGACCAAAAAGAGATTTTATAGAAAACGTTATTCCGAGCAACTTTCGTGTTTCGCCGGAAGGCCGAAACGGACTCGAAAGTGCTCAAAACGCGCATTCAAATTCCTGACAACAACTACCACTTTTA
Organism: Tanacetum coccineum; assembly: GCA_026074375.1. Taxonomy (NCBI): domain Eukaryota; kingdom Viridiplantae; phylum Streptophyta; class Magnoliopsida; order Asterales; family Asteraceae; genus Tanacetum; species Tanacetum coccineum. The sequence goes on along the minus strand of BQNB010018194.1, from coordinate 13,421 downwards.
ATAAGTGCTGAATTTTTATACTTCGAATATATATCTCGTTTTCGCTCTAACTTTTTCGTTATTAGGAGTTAGAAGCTCTACCTTATATCAAAACGATCGTCTAAGTAAGCTTTATCATATTTTAAAATCTAAAATCAGATTTTGTAAAATCTTGATTCTCGTTTACCGTGCCAAACTTTCTGCACTAAACCCACTTGTTGCAAACCACGCCAAAATCCGTTTTTGACCCAAAAGCTCATCTAAAATGCATCTAATATGACACATAATTTATACTTAACCCACTCAACCAATCGATAACATTATCTAGCCCATTCACGCAAGATTTCCTCAAGTTCATCACATGCATGTATCAAAATCAATTCATATCGTAAAACAATCGGAACGAATGTGAAAGAATACTCACATAGGCTCAAATGAGCTAATGGAAAAATAGATCGGACTCGACGTGATCCTAGTCCCTTTTTTGCCGACTTCAAACCGAAACCACAACCAAAACCGTAGCTTTTTGCCAACTCCTTCACCAAAAACTCTTATTATATTTTCCACACTAGTTTTAACTCACCACTTCAATCAAAATCTTCCTAATTTATTCAAAAACCAAGCATGCAATAACCTTCATGCATGTGTTATTTTTCTACATGGGTAGTCATATCTTAATCATCTAAACATATTTGAATAGTTGGATGATCAAACCACCAAAGTGTGTGGTGTTTGGGTTTCGGTTCGAACACAAGAAGGGAAGGGAACAAGAAAACAAATTTTCTAGTCACTCCCACTATCTTGGATGTTAATTTAATGGATGTTTAGCCAAGATTCTTGGATCAAAGCTTGGATTTTTTTTTGTTCTAGGGGTGTTTACCCGTTCGGTTATGAGAGAAAACAAAGAGGGAATACCACTTTTTGAGCACTATGTATGTGTAAGACTTTAAAACCTTGGAAGCACAAGTTCACGATTGCCTTGGGAACAAAAATGGCTTGAGCGTGGGGTGAACACATAGCCGACAGCTATGTTGGTCTAGGCATGCATCATATACATTTTTTTTGTTAATTATTTACTAGTGTAAAAACCCTTGCATTTCTTTTTAAATTTAAATGGTAACTTAACCATATTTAAATAACGTGTATACTAAAGTCGCGGTTTTGGCCAAGGTCGATGAACAAGGATGAAAATGCTCGAAAAATAATAATTTATGACTGTAAAAATAACAACGAGACGCGTCGTAAATTTTTACGATGCTTAAAACGATTAACGAACACACGGCCAAACGGTGACTCGCGAAACGTCAAAAATAAAAATTTCAAATTTCCGTTCGTATTAAAATACGAAAATAATTATTTACAACAAATAAAAATTTTAAATGTCGACGTTCGCTCACACGATTTTATAAAATAATAATTATGACGTCGAACTCGTGATCATCATACGCGTCGTAAAACTCGGGTTGTTACACTTAGACCTCTTCATTCCACATGGACATAAAACATCAACCCACTATGGTTAAAACAAAGTAAAAACTTTTTCATGTGTTTTAAATCTTTTCTTGAAATGATCATAAATAATTTGAAACTAACTCATACTTTTACCCCCTAAAAAAAACTTAACTGCTGATTAGTGGGCATACACCCAACTTCCTTTTTACTTGGCGTAACATCAGGAAGACCTCATAAATCGTGATATAACTTTCATCTCTTGCAATATCTTGATAAAATCTATTTTATTTCTTTTTAAAATAACTTATTTTTATTCATTTGATGTTAATTTTTTTATCCTATCAAATTGCATGCGAACATCCATCATTTGGGCTTTATTGGCATGAAATTTGTGGATGGATGTTGACTTTTAAATGGATGGATTACGTGGTGGTTCTGAGAAAGGTTGAGATTAAGAGTAATACTAAATTAATATGTTCATGTTTTTATGTAAACGAGTCGGAATTTAACTCGCACGTTGCGGCGGGGGCTAATTTGTTAGTCTCGCGTGTTGGTTAAAGTTTTTTTTTGTTTTTTACTATTAATGCAACGTGTTGATTAAGCAAGTACGTATGACAAGAGGATTGCAATAATGACCTCGTTTTTTTTCCCGATATGAAGATATTTTTGGCGATATTTTGCGGAGCCCTTTTTTTAATTTATTTTATGCGGGTGTATTTGTTCGGTCTCATGTTTAATAGTTTGTTTTTTTAATATAGGCTTATGTGTTAGGCCTCATGTCGCGGGTTGTAATTTTTTGCCCTCATGTCGCGAGTATTTTTTTTATTTGAATAAATCAGTACTTTTATAAAAAAAATTCATATTTTTTGCCAAGCAATTTTTTTATATTGCCTACTTGAAACAAAAAAAAAAGATTCAAATAGGCCGGCTCAAATTTTTGGGCTAATGGTGGTCGGGCCAAAGTAGAGCCCAAAAAAAAGTTGGGCTAGATGTTGGACTAAACTTTAAAAAAAAAAAAAACTTAGGCCGGGCCAAATTTGGCCCAAGTCAAACATTTGGCCACTGTAGATGAACAGTGGCCAAATGTTTGTGAATACTATTAATGCAACGTGTTGATTAAGCAAGTACGTATGACAGGAGGATTGCAATAATGACCTCGTTTTTTTTCCCGATATGAAGATCTTTTTGGCGATATTTTGCGGAGCCGTTTTTTTTAATTTATTTTATGCGGGTTTATTTGTTCTGTCATATGTGTTATTAGTTTGTTTTTCTTAATATAGGCTCTTATGTGTTAGCCTCATCATGTCGCGGGTTGTAATTTTTTGCCCTCATGTCGCGAGTGTTTTTTTTATTTGAATAAATCAGTACTTTTATAAAAAAAATTCATATTTTTTGCCAAACAATTTTTTTATATTGCCTACTTGAAACAAAAAAAAAAGATTCAAATGGGCCGGCTCAAATTTTTAGGCTAATGGTGGTCGGGCCAAAGTAGAGCCCAAAAAAAAGTTGGGCTAGATGTTGGACTAAACTTTTAAAAAAAAAAAATACTTGAGCCGGGCCAAAATAGAGCCCAAAAAAAAAAAAAACTTGGGCCGGGCCAAATTTGGCCCAAGTTAAACATTTAGCCACTATAGATGAACAGTGATCAAATGTTTGTGAATTGAGTGATATAGTAATAGTAATAATCTGCAATGGATACATGTTTTTTCTTAATGTAAAATCTGAAATTGAGTGGTATACTTATCATTTTATTTACCCTTTTTGTTGATTGCCAGAAACTTTTTTACTTGAAAGGATGTATAGGTTTTGAGGAACCGGTTATTGTAAGTTTAATTTCAGCTTTGGGAATCGGTTATTGTAAGTTTAATTTTAGTTTTCTTTTGGTTAGTTTCACTTTATTCTAACCATTCCAACATTTATAGATATAGTTGTATATTTTGATAGATTTGGATTCATTTAGTCCAGTTCCTTTCAACTAATTTTTTGATATTACGTTGTTGTTCTTTTATAAAGATGTGTTAGTATATGTCACTAACTAGAATGTTATCTTGAGTGCAGATTTTATCATGTTAATTGATGAAGCTTGAAATATTGAGGTTATGAGGACATGTTTCAATAGCATATATGCTACATCAAACGTCATTGATGAATTCAAACTTCTATTTGATGTGAGTAAAGGGTTTTTATTATTAGACTACTATACAATACTCTGCTTTGGATCCATTTTAGTGCATTGTATATCTCTGATAAGGAGTACCATATTATTATTATTTTGCTATTAAGTAGCAAGCTCCAGCTTTAAAATGTATACAATCATTCTATCCAATACGTTATATGAACTCCAAAATTTGTATTTTAAGTTTTATTTAGTTTGTTCAAAGTCATGTATACTATTAATTTGACCATTATTTATGTTTACATGTACACTTGCAGGATAACATGTCGCACTAAGGCTAGAAAATGAGGTAAATTCGGAAAGTGCATACACTACAATAAAGTCATCTGATAATGTGCAGCCACATACATGTTTGTTCTCCTATTTGACAGCAGTGTAAAGGAGTACTTAGTACAAAGTGCACAAAATGCAACAAACGCAAAGACTAGACAAGGATGGAGGTGCAAGTGAGGAAGCATTCATCATTGCTTTAGTTAGAGACTATGAAATATGTACTACTAAGGTTTATTTTTTCTATTTAGACTCAAATTAATATACAACACATTTGTGGACAAATCCATTGTCGTTTTGACAATGGGCCACAGTGCTACAGTATCGGGCTCCCATTTTGGGCCAGCCTGATTTTGGGTTTTTTTTTTTAATTTATTTTTTTTTAAAATTTGTATGCACAAAGTAGGAGGAAAAAAAATATTATAAAAGTTTCGATTTATTCAGATAAAAAAATACCCGCGAAAACATCTTCGATACCTAATAACTTTAAAATAATCGATATGATCACAAACGTACAACTCATTATATTAAAAAAAACCCATATAGCAAAAAAAAAAAACACTTTAAACATGAGGCCCAACACATAAGCCATATAAAAAAAATTATTACTAATATACACATTTGTCGACAAACTAGCCTAAAATTCGCATAAAATCAGGGAAAAAATTAGCCAAAAAAAACCCCAAAAAATAGCCTAAAATCTGGCCCAAAGTAAAAAAAAAAAAATACAAAACGGACCATCACCTTTTAACTATTTACGATTTTCTTACACAAAAATTCCCGTAAAAAAATTTACAAAGCCGTCCCAAAAAAAGAAAATATTAAAAATTAGCCTCGCCATAACGCATCGCCCAAAAAAAACCCCCCGAAACGTAAAAAAAAATTATTCGGGAAAAAATTAGTCCCGCCACAACGCGCAGGTTCTTTTGCTTGTTATGCACAAAATGATGATTTAATTTTATCTTCATATTATGAATATGTGTATAGTATAATTTTTTAGGCACACGTGATATATTTATGATAGTTGTCAAGTTAACATAAGCCCAAGAAAATTTAGGATATCTCTAAAGCTTCGCTGTGGGTTTCTACACACGATTGTATCTATGGCTAACTTAACCACATAATGTTATGGGTAAACTAAATAGATTTACCCATGATTTTACACATAAGTATATATGTGGGTAACAACACACACAAATTATCGACGATTACATTGTGGGTAAATTCCTTGTCTTGACGAACCCCACGAATGGTTTACCTATAGAGTACATACATTTTCCCACCGAAAAGTCATGGGTAAAACTTGCCACGGATTGAAAATGTAGTGGTTAAAATAATTAGCCTC
>BQNB010018193.1:57282-68686 GCA_026074375.1 Tanacetum coccineum | reverse complement strand
ACTCAAATTCTTCCTCACCGTATCCTCCTTTTGGAACGCAATTGTCACCCGATCAAGCTTATCAATCACAATTGGCGTATCATCAACAACAACAATACGGCTTCCAAAATTACTCGAATCCAAGAAATACTCCACCACAACTTTTTTCACAACAATCATCACAACCGCAATATTTTTCACCACAACCATCACAACCACAATTCAAAGTACCATAAGCCAAAGATCCCCGTTATGGAAGGCGTAGACAAAAAAACGAAGAAACAACCCGTTGTCGATTTGGACGAGGACGATGATGATGATGACATGGCAGCAAAGGGAGCGATTACCCGTTGGAATCGCAACGAATAAATATTGCTAGCCGAGACTTAGATCGAGCACTCTCAGGACGCCAATATCGGAAAAGACCAACAATATGACGTTTATTGGAACCTGATTATGGAAGATTTCAACTCGCGAACAACAGCTCCTCGTACCAAAAATATGATGATGGGAAAATGGACGAGGATGCACAGTGATTGCCAAATGTTCAACGCTATTTACAAACATTTAACACGTAAAAGCGGAGAAAGTGATGCTGACTTGGTCGAGAATGCAAAGACGAGTTATATGCAGCGATATGGTAATAAAAAATTTCAGTATGATCACGTGTGGAATATATTGAAAAATTACCCCAAATGGAATGCGGTGGAGCCGATTGATGGAGATAATCTCCAAGAGTTGTTTGGCCCTGATCCAAGAGAGCGTCCCGCCGGCAAACAACGGACCCCGAAAAAGCAAAAATTGGTTGACACGTCGAGCGTCGGTGGAAGCATCGGGGGGAGTCAATCGGAGTCTGTATCGGGGGTTCTATCTCAGGATTATAGACATAAATGTGATGCTGCTGAAAAAGCGTACGAGGCGAAGAGAGAAAAAGAACTAGGGATGCTGCAGTGTAGAGAGCTGGAGTTTCTCATGATTGATCATTCCTCGTTGCCGCCAGCAAAACGAGCCATCATTGAAAGAAAACAAGCTGAAATAATGAGAAAATATCCAGGCGCTTAATTTAGTTTTGTATTTTTATGTTTTTATGTTTCGTATTGTTTAATTTGTTTATGTTTCGTATTTTTATTTTATGTTTAGTATGCTTTTATGTTTATGTATTGTATTTTTAATTTTAATAAAATAAATTATGTTTGTGTGAAAAATAAAAAAGAAAATAAAATTGTGGGTAGTGGGCCAAAGTGAGAAGATAGTGGTGTGTTTAGCGAGACAATCCGATCGCAGCGGTGAAAATAATAGTCCGTATCGCTATCGCATCACGATTAGCCCGCCATACCCACCCCCCCCATCCGCTCACACGACCGTTAACCAGCCCAAAAACACTCTTGGTGCTAGATAACGATTAAAAATATAAATAACACAAGTGTAAACGCATTAAAGTAAAACCACTTATATAGACAGACAGATTAAATAAAAAGATAAATGATGGTAATAAGTGTAAACAGACTTAAAATAGATTAAATTTCTTTGAAAAATTCTGAAACTTTATTCGAACGAAAAAGATGTATGTACATAAAAAGTAATGAAAAAGGTTTTTTTAGTTTTGAGATTTTGTATGTCTTTTTTAATTCAAAAAAGAATTGATATATAAAACTTTCAACTTGTTATATTTTGACGCACTATAAAGTTTTGATCAATATATTATACTTCATCCGTCTTATAATTATAGTCCACTATTGACTTTTGCGGTCTTTATTTTGCAACTTTAACCTTAAATATTATCTTTTGTGTAATATAAAATTTGATGCAAAATATATGAACGGATTAAGTTTTAAATATTAATTTTATTGATATAGTTATCATCAAATATTATATAACACAAGCAAAAATATTTAAGGTCAAAGTTAAAAAATAAAGACTTCGAAAATCAATAGTGGACTATAATTATCTAAATGGAAGATGAAGACTCTATCTATCGGGGGAAGGCTAACTCTTCTCAAATCTGCTCTAGGTTCGTTACCTATATATCATATGTCGTTATTCAAAGTTCCATCGAAGGTTCTTCATAAAATTGGAATCTATCAGATGTCACTTTTTCAATGGCGTAGAGCACAACGGAAAGAAGCAGATATGGGTTAAATGGAGTAAAGTGTTGGCGTCTAAAGAGAAGGGAGGTCTTGGAGTTTCAAGTTTATACGCTTTAAATGGAGCTCTTTTGTTTAAATGGGTATGGCGTTTTCGTACTCAACAATCGTCTCTATGGACCAAGGTCATTAAAGGGATACATGGCGTTGATGGTAAACATGTTAAAAATAATCATCCATCCATATGGCTGGACATTGTTAGAGAGGTGCATCAACTTCAGAACCACGATATCGATCTGATGGGTTTTATTCTCAAAAAAATGGGTAACGGGGAAGACACGCTTTTCTGAGAGGATGCATGGAGGGGCGACAACAATTTCAAATCACTTTATCCTAGAATGTACGCACTAGAGACTCAAAAGAATGTTACTGTGGCTTCAAAGATGTCTCATGTTGATATGTCGTCTTCGTTTCGTAGAGCTCCAAGAGGTGGTTCTGAAGAGTCTCAATTTACACAGCTTTTAAGGAATATGAAGGGATTCTCTCTTGTCGACATGAAGGACAGGTGGATATGGTCTTTAGAAGGTTGTGGGGAATTTTCGGTTGCTTCTGTTAGGAAGGTGCTTGATGATAGATCTTTACCAGTGGTTTCTTCTAAGACTCGCTGGATACATGCCGTGCCTATCAAAGTCAACATCCACGCTTGGAAAGTTAGGTTGGACAGCTTACCTACCAGATTGAACATTTCTAAAAGAGGTATGGATATTGAGTCGATCTTATGTCCTATATGCGATAAGGAAGTGGAGTCGTCTAGCCATATTTTCTTTACTTGTCACATAGCTAGAGAGATTTTCCGTAAGATTTTGTGCTGGTGGGATATAAACGTTACGGAGGTTTCTTCTTATGAGGAATGGTTAGAGTGGCTCTTGAATATCCGTCTTCATTCTAAACATAAAAAGCTGCTTGAAGGAGTTTGTTATGTCATGTGGTGGTACATTTGGAACTTCCGTAACAAGATCATCTTTGGTTCTCTTCGTCCCTCGAAGGCGATTATTTTCGATGAGGTGGTGGCTCATTCTTTTCTTTGGGGTAAACATAGATGTAAGGTTTCGTTTAGTTGGGTAGATTGGCTTAAAACCCCTCATCTTGTAACTTTGTAATTTCTAGCTCCTTGCAAGTTATCTTCAATAATATTCGCCGTTCAAAAAAAATAGTGGACTATAATTATAGGACGTAGGGAGTACTATATAACAAACATTGTAGTGTTTGTACTCACAACATGTACAATACTCATGTGTTAATATATTTTTAGTACTAATGAACAGTACTTTTATCATTAAAATATTCTCATTAACCACACCTAATATATAATAAAATAATGTGCTGTAAGAGCATAGAGTGTGGTGAAGAGATGTAGCTTTTTATTTGGGCCCCACAGGCTACCACATCAGCATCTCACTCCCACGTAAAAACACTCATTCACTCATAACATACCATTATCTTTTTATTTTGACCCTCATCACCCACAATTTTATTTTATTTTCCATTTTTTCTCAAAAACTAAATTCATTTCATTAAAACTAAAATACAATACAAACAATAAAAATATACAAAGTTACAAAAAAATTATAAAATAAAACACACTTTATAAATAAATTTGTAAGTTTAAACCTAAAATGACAAAAAAACCACAAGGATTTAAAATGTAAATATAGTTTTTATATAAAAAAGAAAAACACCCTTCTTCTTCTTGGTTGAAAACCTGCAGACACACACACATTTATAAAAACACACACACATTTATAAAAACAACCCATCATACACACAAACACACACACATTTATAAATAGGAAAAAAAGAAAGAAAAACAAAACACTTAATCACAAACCAACGGTTCACTGTTTTGTCTTTATTTGACTCGCAAAACTGGCAAGATACCACAAAAACCGAAATGGCGAGGGGGAGTGGTGTGGTGGCGAGCATATGGCGAAGGCCACGTATGAACTGCGAGCAATGGCTCGCCACCACACTCTGCGCTCTAAGTTTTGTGTGTGGGATTTAGATTAAGATCACTTCTCCTTCCTCCTCATTCACCTAAACCACGTGTCTTCAAACAGACTATATCTCCACTGACTCATCAAAATTAACAACTTTTAATAAACCTAATACTAGTGACTCATCAAAATGACTAAATAAAAAAAGCCAAGATCCCAACAACAACAACAACAAAATTAATCAACATCCGCAAGATTCAATTTCATTATGGAGAAGATATGACAAATGAAAAACTCAAAACGAGTTTCAGTTGAGCCTGAATAAACGTTGCAGGTTTGGTTATGAAATTTTTTTTGGGTTTTTTACAGTTTTTAGGTTCCTATGCAGTTAAGATAATTTTAGGATACGGTATTGATTCGTTTTTGTGATTAGGTGCCGGATGATTTGAGGTGCGGCTGATATGAACTAACAAGATGGCTAAAAACGTTGTTAGGTGTGCCCTGTGCTTCAACTCCATATAGGTTTTTTCTCATTTATTTTTTACATAAATTTGGGATATTATGATATTGTTAGGTTTAATGTGTTTTGTTTAATGTTGTTTTTGGTATATATCATGAATGAACTTTAGGTTTTTTATATGATCGAGAAAAAAATTTCACTTAATGTTGAATTTGCAGACACTTCGTTCTTTTTTGTATTGGGAATTAGTTAAATCATCGGGTTTGACATCAAGATAGATACTTTTGTGGTGCAGGCGATTGTAGTTGGAATTAGTTTAGACATATTTTGATTGAAAACTTTAATCACACCCGAGCATTTCTAATTTAATCAAGTATTAAAGGTAATTTATGATGTTGCATAGACTACATAGAATGGATTTTTGAAAATGGCGAAAGACACGACAGAGCGTACCATATTCTATAAGGTTTCTTTTTTTTACCTTACAAAGCGTTCTTTTTTATGGTTTATTTTTATAGTTAGCATTAATGTAGACTTCTTTTTGCAGGTTCATTTTCAAAAGATGTTCGCTCCTTAGCATGGATCGAGTGTGCGTCAGGTATGTCATCATTTTTGGTAAAAATAAAACTTTTATTAGCAACGAGTTGAATTTAGAATCTGTTGATGCTATCGGTTGAACTGTGTTTTGTTTATGTTGTAGAGTGGACATGAGAATTTGGGAAGGAAAATGGCATGATGAATGGCATCCTGCGATTGTTTAGGGATTGTATTAAGGTATATACCCATTTTCTGTTATTGAATTTTTTTTACCAGGGAACGGGATAATTCCCACTACCACTGGCAGGCCATTCGGTCCGTGAGGCAGGGGCACCCTTAAGCGTCCTGTTGCCACGGGAAAGGATATGGGTATACATTAAAGACTGAAAATCAAATAAATAACTAACATCTTATAAGCCGCACTGGTCCAGTCTCTCTGCCAATACATGGCCATATGATGTTAGTAAGAATGAAAGTTGTTGGTATCTGTGGCAACGAGGTTCACTATCTCAAGGTAGGTCTCTTTCATATTGTTATCATAATAATCACTCACTTATTTGAATGTTTGGTGAATTTTGTTTTGTGCATTTCTTAAACTTGAAGGTTGTTTTGTTCGTGGACAGTGGTGACGCTTGGAACCCGCGTTAAGAGGATGTTAACAAGCCAATAACAATGCTTCAAGATGATCATATGGTTTTAAAACTTAATGGGATTTTCATCTCAACCCGCAGTAGTCATCACAAAAACTCATCAAACACTTGACCTGTGTCTAGGTTTAATCTGATGATCTTTTATGTTTTGCAGCCACACTTCAAGTTGCCCATTATTTAATGCTCCCAAGTCTACGTGGTCATGAGTATTCTACATTTAGTGATGGATTCCACTACATGGAAATTTGAGGGGTAATGAGTAAAGATATTAGGAAGCCTGCAAGTGAACTTCATTGATGTACTTACACTATGTTAACATACTTTGGTCTTGATATATTTTAAAAATGCTTGCAATGTGGTGGGCATTCATATGTCGAGGCTTAAGATGGGCTAAGTGTGGTTCATGCATCACCTCATGTTGTTTTAATCAAGCAAACTTTTTTATGCTAACGAAGAGCCATTTTATATTAATACCCAGTTACATATTAGACTCTGAAGATGTAACAAAAACCTGTGCAGCCTTTGTTGCATACTATAAGTAAAAAAATTGCAGATGTAAACTATGTAAAGTGAAGAGACAATCGTCTCACGGATACGCCCAGTTTCACCAAGAGCTAAACTACATATACGCTTAGTTTCAACCCGATACTCCCATGGCAACACACGGATAACCAAAAACTTGTTAATAACGAGTAGGGTGTTAAAACGTATTTCTGCTGCACAAAATGTCAATTTATAAAATTCTAATACGCAAATGTTGTTTTCAAAGAAAAATTTTGCATTAAAACAATACACTTTCATAAAACTTTCTTCACAACTTTGTCATCCATCAATATACTCTATCTTGTGAAATTGCTTGAGAATTTTTCAAAAACTTTTTATTTTTTCGAATCATTTTTACGTTTCTCATATTTATTATTTTATTTTAACCCACTAGACGCACACTTTTTCAAATGTACCGTTTTTTATTTTTGAACGGCAAATTAGATTAAAACTAGCTAAAAGAAAAGATTATAAAATAGCAAGTTCAGGATCTTTCATCCAAGTTATCCAATTAAACTTGGATTTACACCTATTAGAACACCAACTATAAGAATGTGAAACAATATCATCAAACAAATTCGCCCTTCTAGGATTGCTTGGACTAAAGAGGAGTTGATTACAAAAGTTCCAAATCTTCCACCACAACACATAAAAAATGCCCTCTAAAACATTCTTCACTTTCCTACATAGACGAAGATTTAAAAGCCAAAGTAACCATTCATCGTGCGAATGGAAATCTGGAAACGGGATATCCCACCATCTGCTCATCTTTGCAAAAACATCATGGGCCATGGAGCAAGTAAAAAGAAGATGGGACACTGATTCAACGCCTAGATCATAATTCGGACATGTTATAGATTGGATATCCATACCTCATCGAGACAAATTCAACCGGGTGGGTAATCTATCCTTTTGAACTCTCAAAGCAAAGATGTTTATTTTAGTAGGAATCTCTTTTACCCATCTCGTAGGAGACCCATTAGAGTTTTACAAGGAGTCGTCCAATAGATTTTGAACCGACTTAACTGAAAAATCGCCATCGCCTGTTAGAGTCCAAGCCGATCTATCCTTCATTTGGGCCAGATGGATGGTAGCTAAACAATTTACCAGATCTTCATATTGCTCTGATTCGATCCCTCCCCTTGGGACGCGACGAAAAGAGGACGCAATAGAATCAAAGCTTAGTTTCACCGTGATGGAGACGTGCTTGCACGTTTCTAACGCATATAACCTCAGAAATTTACACTTCAAAGATAAATCACCCATCCAAACGTATTCCCAGAATAACGTGTCAACACCATTACCCACTTTCTTAATACAAAAACTCATAAGATCTATACCTTTACGTTTAAGAATATCAAATTTCTTAATAATATCCATCCAAAGAGATTTACGATACATATTCCTCCTAGAGCAGTCAAACGACCCCCGAATATCATGAAACGCTTGGATATATCTCCACCACAGAGAATAGTCATATAGAAATAAACCGCCATACCCATTTGAATAATAAAGCTTGGTTTAACGCGAAATAACTAGAAACCCCAAGCCCACCATTCTGCTTCGAAACCAAAACTTTATCCCAAGAAACCCAACCCATCTTTCTGGCCGAACCTTCAGAACCATTAAAAAAATTGCTACGAATAGATTTCATCTTTTTTATCACACCTTTGGGGACTTTAAAAAGAGACATGTAACATAAAGGGATAGAACCAAGAACCGATTTAAGGAGGGTCAACCTACCTCCAATTGAGAGAGTTTTAACTTTCTAACGAGACAACCGAGACGATATTTTACGAATAACATCGTCCCATGACTGAGATCTGGACATACAATCACCAACCTTAACTCCGAGGTAAGTAAAAGGTGTAGATAAAGTAGAACAACCAACAACATTTGCTGCTCTTTCCACGACCCCAGTTCCAACTCCAATACCCATTAGCTTGCTTTTAGACACATTAATCTTGAGGCCCGACGCGAGGAAGAAGCACTTAAGAACATGGACTATTGTAGAAAGATTGGAGTCATTCTAATCCCTACAAAAACTGCATCATCAACAAAAAAATAAGTGAGATCATTTCAACAACTCACCGATGGAAACACCCGCAAAAAAACCAGCCTGCATGACACGACTAAAAGATATATGTAAACTCTCCATAATCAGAATGAATAAGAATAGGGATAGAGGATTTCCATGTTTTAGACCTTTGAAAAATTAAAATTCTGATGAAGGGCTCCCGTTTACGAGAACCGACCCCGTAGAGGAAGAAAGACACCCTTTAATCCACATACGCCATTTCTCGCCAAATCCAAAATTATGGAGAATATCATCCAAGTAATCCCACCTAACTGAATCGTAGGCCTTCTCGAAATCCACCTTAAAAATCATAGCTTTATACTTCTTACTTTTACACCACGAGATAAACTCGTTTAGAATGAAAGGGCCGTCAAGAATTTAACGATTAGCTACGAAATTTGATTGAACGTCACTGATCAGGTCCGAAATCATGTGACACAGTCTATTGGCCAAGATCTTAGTAATTATCTTGTACACACTACTAATCAAAGTAATTGGCCGAAAATCTTTAACAAGTTTGGCGTCCTAGATCTCCCTTGGGAAAGAACCAGAAACAAGGAAACATTTGAGAGCTTCAAGGATATCAATATCCATCATCCTCCAATACCCACGAACGAATTCAAACGTGTAACCATCAGGACCTAGAGATTTGTTTTCCCCACAGTCCTACATCGCCGCCTTCACTTCATCATAAGTAACCTTCCTTTCCAACTCTTCTACTTGATCCATGGACAATACATTTGGAAACTAGGTATCAAGGTGAGCACGATATTGCTCACTTTTCTCAAAACGAGTAGCAAAGTGTTGGGAATAAATCTTCATCAAGAGTTAATACTGCCAAGGTATAACTAACAGTACTAATGGAGTTAGTACTGCCAGTACAAACTTAGTACTGCCAGTGTTAGTTAATACTGCTAGAAGAAATGTTAATACTGCTGATGGTCAAAGCTGCTGACTTGGAGATAAGGATGCAAAGAGATAAATATGGAATGTATATCTTTTATATTTTAGGAAGATTTGTATATGAATATAATTGTAATTGATCCTAAAAGTTCGATAGTTATCTTATAAATGACTCCTTGTGGTGTATAAAAGGAGATCCTAGGTTAAGGTTTTATATATGCTTAAGAGATAGATATACATCTTAGAGAAAGAAGATATAGCTTCAAGGTTTGTAACCCTAGTACTAAGCAAGAGTACTCGCATTATTGATTTAATAATATTGAAGCAGTTTGTGTTTTATTCATTGTTCTTTGTTTGGTACTGTTTCATTGATATATATTTCTAGAGTATTGAAGTGTAGATTCCGCATACACTTTGATATACAAACAAAGTCTCAACCATTGTTATTTTGGATTTATCCAAGGTAACATACTCTTTATAAGGTAAAGAATCAATCAAGGCGTGAGATTAACACAAAGTGGGGGAAAAGCATGCTTAAGTAAACTGGATTCGTAATCCACTCACCATCGACAAACACTCATATAATAGACAACTACGATCTTTTATTGTTAAGAATACCATGGAAATACTTGGTGTTTTCATCGCCTTCTATAGCCCATCTCACTTTGGCTTTTTGAGCAGCTTCCATTGTTTCCAGAGAGTTTATATCATTTAAGGACTTCATGAGATCGGTCCTTTGATCGAGAATCTCCATATTAACACATCCTTGATCAAGCATTCTACAATATCCGTTAGCTTATTCTGAGTGTGAGCTTTGGCCATGCTACTACTACTTTTGTCCTTCTTTATCTAGCTACGAATCTTTTACTTTAACAATTGCAACTTCTTCTTCAAACGAATAAGACGGTTGTTATCAGTCATATATAAATTCTTCCAAGTTCCCTCCACCATCTTATCAAAATCGTCCCTTTGAAACCACGAGTGAAAAATACGAAAAGGAATGGCACTGAAATCAGAATACATCTCTTTCAACAAAATTGGACGATAATCAGATAATTGGCGAGTATACTAAAAAACACATCGTTGATACCTGAACTTTTAGACTCGTGCTAAGATGATACATGAAAACTTGTTTTACCGACAAAAGTTACCAACTTATACGTGACACTTACTTTTGCTGAGGTGACCGCTTATGAGGGGTTATATATAGGGTTTAAGCCATACAATAGACGTGTATTTTCTCAAATGTTTCGTTAAAATACGTGTACTAAAAAACTTATTGTTTAATACCTCTTCATACCTTCAACATCTTCCATAACAACCACCTCCTATCACCGTGACCATCACGTCATAATATACAACTGCATTGTCTTTGTCATCACCACCGCCTCATAACCCACGACCCTACAACCATTGTCGAAGATAATGCATAAAGTTTTCTTAAAAGTTGGTGACGAGGGTGTGGGTTATGGTGGGGTGGTGGTAAAAAAATAAGTTTTAATGATTTGCAACTAATTAAATAGATAAATAAAATGAGATTATTTTCGGTTTTTGCCAGTTTAACTAATTGTCAGTAAAAAAACGAGCATATTAGAACAAAACCACTACTTCATGTATCAAACAAGCAATTTTATTATACATGTATCATAACGGTACATTTGAAAAAGTACCCGTATCACAACGCTACATTTAAAAAAGATACACGTATATTATACGACTTAAACAAATAAGGAGAATGTATGACAAAATATCATCCAACCACGAATCGCATATGTTGTTCCATCTTTCTCGAAAAGACGTTTCCGTTAACACATGTACTTTGTGTCAAAATTTGAAGTGATATCTACCGAATTCAACTTCAGGTATACCAGAAACTTTGTTCCCTACATTCAAATGCTTCATACCTAACTTCACGTACTCTTACACCATTCGACACATATCTAACCACATGACGAATTAATTTCGTGTTTCTTCCATCCAAGTTTAAGAATTAACATAAATCTAAGATGAAGAATTAATCAATCCAATTTCTTGCTTTTTAAAGTGTACTTTTAAGAACAAGAACCCTAATAAATTGATGGGGCAATTCCATATATACCCAAAACAAATACTACTATCATAATTCTATATTTCCCCAATACTTTAGAAGCATTGTACATATGCATTAAAAACTTGTC
>BQNB010018193.1:37282-47282 GCA_026074375.1 Tanacetum coccineum | reverse complement strand
CCTACGAATGTGGGAGAGGGGTGGTGGTTCCTCTTCTATAGACAAGTCACCTCCTCATTGGTCATTTATACTATTTGAAATGTGTCTTGTTTGGTTCATACCCCAAAAATGGATACTTTATAGGCTGTAAAGCAATTTTCACTAACCCTAAGAATATTGAGTTATATTTCACTTTACATCCCTTCTTGTTATGATTTTCTTGCCAAACTTATCCTTCCTGTTTATATAAATCAGAAATCAGACCTTTATGCTTCTTTATATTTGTGTGAAAATATTTTTAGACCAAAAATTGTTGTTCAAGTCATCTCAGCTAGAAGAAGCTAGCATGTGTACTAACCACATGTAAGTTTAGCCATCAATAGGCACATTGTATATTTACCAATTCTTTTTTGATTGTTTGTTTAATCGTAACCATTACCCCCCTTACCCCCCTTCTATCAATTCTTTAAGTTAAAATGTCTTTTTAGAGTTTTAAAACCAATATATTTTTTAATAGCCTTTATATTTCTAAAAATAACTTTCTGTAGCTTATATCAATTTTTGAGAAAATTTTGTCACTTCAAAACTTATGCCAAATGGATTTTAGTTATCCTATAAATCGTTTGATGTTAAAAAAAAGAGAGATTGGTTGTCTTGGTACATATATGTACTCTTCGACAAGATAGAGAACTCCATAATGCTACCAAACTTATATGGTCTCTAGGCCCCTCTTATTTGATATTCGTTACTTATTACTATCACATGATTATTGAAATGTGAATGAAAAAGAAGTTATGCCAAAACGATGTGCTTTCAAAGTGTTTGCTCTTAAAAGAATGAAAGTTGGCAAAACAACTCCAATGGCCATGTTACTTGAAATTATTAGGACACTTTGAAAGTATCTCTAGTTTCCTGGCTTTAATTTCTATATATACTTGAATATCATTGAAATTGGTTTAGAAGTTTTACGTTTTTTGTTTTTACACATGAAGTGATGAGAATTCACCAGTACCTCCTAAGTTTGAGATGAGTAAAAATACAAGGGGTCTCTAGTGAAAGTATCAAAAAGTTCATTGTGGGGGTGATTATGTTACAGTTAAGTGACAAATTAATAGGTGGTCTAAGAATCAATTACCCAACTAGTTTAAAAAAAAACAATACTAATAACATTTATGTTAGGCTTTTAGAACGACATGAGTATTACGTACAAGATTTAAGATTATCAATTGATCAGTTTTTTTGAACGGCAAGAGAAATAGATTAACAAACTAGCAAGAAGCTAGAAGAAGTTACAAACAACGGGATAAAGCATCACAAGAGTTACATATCCACTCTATCCACTTAATAGAAACCTTTTTTTGTCTATTAGAGATCCAAGTAAATGACGAGAGCTTTACATCATCAATGATAAGCTGCTTGTTGGGTCTTTTTGTAGCAAAAGTCGTGTCATTGCGGAACCTCCAAAGTAGCTAATGAGTTGTTTGAACAACCACATCGAAGAATCTGATGGAGGCAGCAGGGAGGGGGACTCTATCAGCAAGGTTTAATCCTTCGAGAAGATTAGCTATGGTGATGCTCGGAATATTCCACCAGTCCGCAATGCATTTCCATGTGTCCTTAGCAATTGGACATGAAACGAAAATGTGGTCTTCGGTTTCAATTGCATCATCACACATGGGGCAACAAACACTATCCAAATCAATACCTCTATAGTCAAGATTAACTCTCGCGGGGAGTCGCTTATTTGTGGTTCTCCAGATGAAGATATTGACTTTCAAAGGAAGGAGAGTGTTCCATCTAGTTGGGGTACCTGTAATGTGGGAAACTTTTGGTTTATGTAGGAGCGCATCATTTTGACAGAAAAAGCTCTTGAATCATCAATAATACATTCCCACAAATCACCATTATCAGATAGACGAAGATGGGCCACAAGATTGCACAATTCTAAAAGCTCACAAAGCTCTAAACTCGACCGAATGGGCCTGCTCCATGGCCAATTGAAGGTCAGACCTACAGGGGGTGTAGAGGTAAGGGCGGAATGTGTAGCAGCGGAAGACACGTGGGTTAGCGGTTGGAAGGTTGGACAGCGGTTACAAACCAAGCAAGACGGGTTAGAATCCAACCGAAATAATCTTGGAACAGTGTCTTTAAGAGGCGATCCTCCAAGCCAAGTATCTAGCCAAAACTGAGTACTACAACCGTCACCAATCTTTTTCTTGAATATTAAAGGTAAGTCAATGCCAATCTTGCTCAGATCATCTTTTAGCTTGGCAATACGATACCATGGACCCGATTTAGATTTGATTAAAGAGGTATCATTTAGCCCGCCATCTACACCATGAATAGAACGAATGATTTTACACCAAAAAGCATGATTTTCAGTATAAAATCTCCACCACCATTTACTAAGCATAGCATGGTTAATAGACTTGAGGGTGCCAATGCCAAGACCTCCATTTGATATAGAAGAAGTTGCTTTGTCCCAAGCAATCCAAGCAATTTTGTTCTCATCCGTAGTCCCACCCCAAAAAAAAATTCTTCTAAATACCTTAGGCTTATGATTTTTTTTGTTTAGGAGCCTTTAAAGGTGGAAAAATAATAGACACCAAGACTACCAAGAACGGACTTGATAAGTGTAACTCTTCCACCAAAAGAAAGAGACATTGCTTTCCAATTAGAGAGCCTCTTATTAAACTTGTCAGCAAGAATGCCCCAATTAGCACACATTGACATATTCCCCCCAATTGAAAGACCTAAGTAAGTGCATGGGAAGTTAGAAGGAAGGCAGCCTATCATAGATGCAAAAGAGTTAACTTCCAATGTTACGCCAACACCATAAAGCTTACTCTTGTGGAAGTTTGATTTTGAGACCGAAAGCGACGGTTGAAAGCAAGTTCAAAATTCTAGGATAAGTTTCATTGTCATTTAACCTATAACATTTCACCTTCCTTTCAATTGACAGTCAGTACCTAAAAACTTGAATAACTTTCTATGGCTAATGTCAGCTAAATGTATCATAGTTGTCACGATTTTCTTCTATAGGTATCGAACAAAAATTTTTGCTTTCCTATGTACTAAACTCGATTTTATTGTATTTTCTGTGTATTTTATGACCATTTTCTCCCATCATATTTATTTCCGTGGAAGCGGACAAATGGTATTTACTTAGCACAAAAAAATGCAACAAAATCGAGTTTAGTACATAGGATAAAAGCAAAAATTTTGTATGTTGCTGATAACCTAAGAAGAAATCGTTGACAACTTATGATACATTTAGCTGACATTAGCCATAGAAAGTTATTCAAGTTTGGACTGACTGGTCAATTGATGGGTGAATGGTTATGGTTAAATGCAATGAACTTATCTAGAATTTTAACTTGCTTCAACCTCGCTTTCGGTCTCAAAATTAACTTCCACAAGAGTAAGCTTTATGGTGTTGGCGTAACATTGGAAGTTAACTCTCTTGCATCTATGATAGGCTGCCTTCCTTTATTCTTCCCATGCACGTAGTTAGGTCTTTCAATTGGAGTCGGGAATATAGTCAATGTGTGCTAATTGGGGCATTCTTGCTGACAAGTTTAATAAGAGGCTCTCTAATTGGAAAGCAATGTCTCTTTCTTTTGGTGGAAGAGTTACACTTATCAAGTCCGTTCTTGGTAGTCTTGGTGTCTATTATTTTTCCACCTTTAAAGCTCCTAACAAAAAAAATCAATAAGACTCGAATTGGTTATTAGGAAGACAAATTCTTTTGGGGTGCCGGACTACAGGATGAAGAATAAATTGCTTTGGATTGTTGGGACAAAGCAACTTTCTTCTATATCAAATGATAGTCTCTGGCGCATTAGCACCCTCAAGTCTCAGTAACCCTTGCTTATGCTTAGTAAATGGTGGTGGAAATTTCATACTAAAAATCATGCTTTTGGTGTAAAATCATTCCATCTATTCATGGTGTCAAATCTAAATCAGGTCCATGGTATCATATTTCCAAGCTAAAAGATGATCTCAACAAGATTGACATTGACTTACCTTCAATATTCAAGAAAAAGTTTGGCGACGGTTGTAGTACTCGGTTTTGGCTAGATACTTGGCTTGGAGGATCGCCTCTTAAAGACACTGTTCCAAGATTATTTCGGTTGGATTTCTAACCGTATTGCCTTTTGGGTTTTGTAACCGCTGTCTCCACCTTCCGAACCGATTAACTCCACGTGTCTTCCGCTGCTTGTACAACATTCCGCCCTTACATCTACATCCCCGTGTAGGTCAGAACCTTAAAATTGGCATGGAGCGTAGGGCCCGCCTTCGGTCGAGTTTAGAGCTTTGTGAGCTTTTAGAATTGTGCAGTCTTGTGGCCCATCTTCGTCTATCTGATAATGGTGATTCGTGAGAATGTATTATTGAGGATTCAAGAGCTTTTTCTGTCAAAATGATGCGCTCCTACACAAACCAAAAGTTTTCCACATTACAAGTACCCCCAACTAGATGGAACACTCTCCTTCCTTTGAAAGTCATATCTTCATTGGAGAACCACAAATAAGCGACTCCCCACGAGAGCTAATCTTGACTATAGAGGTATTGATTTGGATAGTGTTCGTTTCCCCATGTGTGATGATGCAATTGAAACCGAAGACCACATTTTTGTTTCATGTTCAATTGTCTCAAGGAACCACATGGAAATGCGCTTTGCGATGGTGGAATATTTCGAGCAATAACATAGGCTAGATCTTCTTCGAAGGACTTAACACCTTTGCTGTTATGTGTCCTACTCCCTGCTGTGGGCCTCCTAACAGATTCTTCGATGTGGTTGTGTCAAACAACTCATTAGCTCAGATCTTTGGAGGTTCTCGCCCTAATGACTAGATTTTGATAACAAAAGATCCCTCAACTTAAGCAGCTTATTCTTTGTTGATGATAAAGCTCCTACTCGTCATTTTACTTGGATCTGCTAATAGACAAAAAAAAGGTTTCATTAATTGTGGTTAGAGTGGATATGTTAATCTTGTGATGCTTTTCCCGTTGTGTTGTAACTTCTTCTAGCTTCATGACTAGTTTGATCAATCTATTTTCTACTTGCCGTTCAACAAAACCTGATCAATTGATATCTTAATCTTGTAGTAATACTCAGTGTTCGTTCTAAAAGCCTTACATAAATGTTATTAGTATTGTTTTTTTTTTAAACTAGTTGGGTAATTGATTCTTAGACCACCTATTAATTTGTCACTTAACTGTAACATAATCACCCCCACAATGAACTTTTTGATACTTTCACTAGCGACCCCTTGTATTTTTACGCATCTCAAACTTAGGAGGTACTGATGAATTCTCATCACTTCATGTGTAAAAACAAAAAACGCAAAACTTCTAAACCAATTTCAAGGATATTCAAGTATATATAGAAATTAAAGCAGGAAAAACTTGGCAGATTATTTCAAAGTTGTCACTAATTATTACCACGTAACATGGCCCTTGGAGTTGTTTTGCCAACTTTCATTCTTTTAAGAGCAAACACTTTGAAAGCACATCGTTTTGGCATAACTTCTTTTTCATTCACATTTCAATAATCATGTGATAGTAATAAGTAACGAATATCAAATAAGAGGGGCCTAGAGACCATATAAGTTTGGTAGCATTATGGAGTTCTCTATCTTGTCGAAGAGTACATATATGTACCAAGACAACCAATCTCTCTTTTTTTTAACATCAAACGATTTATACCGATAACTAAAAACACGCTATGGCATAAGTTGAAGTGACAAATATCTCAAAAATGATATAATCTACAGAAAGTTATTTTTAGAAACTGTAAAGGCGTATTCAAAAATATAATTGGTTTTAAACTCTAAAAAGACATTATACTAAAGAATTTGATAGAAAGGGGGTAAGGCTTAAGATAAACAAACAACAAAAAGAATTTGGTAAATATACATGTGCCTATAGATGGCTAACATACATGTGGAAGTACACATGCAAGCTTCTTCTAGCTAAGAAGACTTGAACAACAATATTGTCATAAAATCTTCACACAAATAAAAGAAACATAAAGGTCTGATTTTGATTAATATAAACAGTAAGGATAAGATTGGCAAATGAAATCAAACAATAAGGATGAAAAGTGAAACTATACTAAATATTCTTAGGGTTAGTGAAATGCTTTACAGCCTATAAATAATCCATTTTAGGGTTAAGAACCAAACAAGACACATTTCAAAAGAAATGACCAAAAGAAGAGTGATTCTAAGAAGAGAACCACCACCCTCACCACCTTCGATGGATTCTGCATCGAACACAGTGAGGGTTCATGTAAGATATGGTGAGTGTCAAAGGAACCATGCAGCTAACGTTGGTGGTTATGCTGTTGATGGTTGCCGAGAATTCATGGCGGTGAGCGAGGAAGAGGACACAGAGGGTTCACTTACTTGTGCTGCATGCGGCTGCCACCGTAACTTCCATAGAAGGGTGGTGGAAACTGAAGCAGCTAACTGCAGCGATTGTGAGTGAAAACAAGAACTTCAAGCTAGCATACGTCTACTTATAAAACACACCTTCTATTTATACAACAATGTGTGTGTTATATATTGTGCTTCCTATTTGTCTTGTTGTGTATGTTTATGGTTTTGTCTTTTAGCGTGTGTAAATGCTAGTTGGGTGAGTTCATGTTCATGTAACATTAGGTTAATTTGTCTTGTCTTTTCTGAAACTTCTTACTTCACTTTACTCGGGTTTCAATAACAGTTTCTTAGTAAAATTACTTGGTAAAATTAGTCGTCTCCGATTGTTCTTGTGTTTTGATAATGAACACTACAAGATGTAGCCTAGAAAAATATTTACAAAACTTAATGTTCGACGTACACTTGATTAATCAGCCAAATGCGAAAAATAACCATCATGTGATACAAAAATCATGTTAATCAACATAGCTAAAAAGTTCTAGATAGAAGATCTTTTAACATTTTATACACTATCATAACAAATGAATATTCAGATAATGCAACAGAATAACAACATTTTATAAAATGATAATATTTTACATTTTTACCATGGGCGTAGTAACAAATAAGAAAGTTTGAAGCTTTTATATGTAATCGAATCCACTTGAACATCTTAAAATGTTTGGCATGAAGATAGACTCATCAAAGCAAGATAAACGTAAGATTCACATATATATTCATCTTTCCAATTTAAGAATGAATAGAAGGAAATTAACGACAAATGCATGTACCTAATTGACAATGATGTATGAATTTGGATCATGCTCAAAAGTTAGTAGGGATCCTGTTAAGAGTTAAATTCTATAAACATCTAGGCATTAGGGCTATATTACCAATAGTATCAATTTAGGGATAATATACCCAAATGAAACTTCATAATTCCATATTACCAATATTTATTAGGGTTTCTTGTTCTTAAAAGTACACTTTAAAAAGCAAGAAATTGGATTGATTAATTCTTCATCTTAGATTTATGTTGATTCTTAAACTTGTTTTGAGATTGATCTAATGATACTTGGATGGAAGAAACACGAAATTAATTCGTCATGTGGTTAGATATGTGTCGAATGGTGTAAGAGTACGTGAAGTTAGGTATGAAGCATTTGAATGTAGGGAACAAAGTTTCTGGTATACCTGAAGTTGAATTCGGTAGATATCACTTCAAATTTTTGACACAAAGTACATGTGTTAACGGAAACGTCTTTTCGAGAAAGATGGAACAACATATGCGATTCTTGGTTGGATGATATTTTGTCATACATTCTCCTTATTTGTTTAAGTCGTATAATATACGTGTATCTTTTTTAAATGTAGCGTTATGGTACGGGTACTTTTTCAAATGTACCGTTATGATACATGTATAATAAAATTGCTTGTTTGATACATGAAGTAGTGGCTTTGTTCTAATATGGCTGTTTTTTTACTCACAATTAGTTAAAATGGCAAAAACCGAAAATAATCTCATTTTATTTATCTATTTAATTAGTTGCAAATCATTAAAACTTATTTTTTTACCACCACCCCACCATCACCCACACCCTCGTCACCAACTTTTAAGAAAACTTTATGCATTATCTTCGACAATGGTTGTAGGGTTGTGGGTTATGAGGCGGTGGTGATGACAAAGACAATGCAGTTGTATGTTATGACGTGATGGTCACCGTGATAGGAGGTGGTTGTTATGGAAGATGTTAAAGGTATGAAGAGGTATTAAACGATAAGTTTTTTAGTACACGTATTATAACGAAACATTTGAGAAAATACACGTCTATTATATGGCTTAAACCCATATATCCCATATATATAACCCCTCATAAGCGGCCACCTCAGCAAAAGTAAGCGTCACGTATAAGTTGGTAACTTTTGTCGGTAAAAAAAGTTTTCATGTATCATATTAGCACGAGTCCAAAAGTTCAGGTATCAACGATGTGTTTTTTTAGTATACTCGCCAATTATCTGATCGTCGTCCAATTTTGTTGAAAGAGATGTATTCTGATTTCCATGCATTTCCTTTTTGTATTTTTCACTCGTGGTTTCAAAGGGACGGTTTTGACAAAGATGAGGGAGAGAACTTGGAAGAATTTAGATGTGACTGATAACAACCTTCTTATTCGTTTGAAGAAGAAGTTGCAATTGCTAAAATAAGAGATTCGTAGCTAGATAAAGAAGGAGAAAAGTAGTAGTAGCATGGCCAAAGCTCACACTCAGAATAAGCTAACGGATATTGTTGAATGCTTGATCAGGGATGTGTTAATATGGAGATTCTCGATCAAAGGACCGATCTCATGATGTCCTTAAATGATATAAACTCTCTAGAAACAATGGAAGCTGCTCAAAAAGCCAAAGCGAGATGGGCTATAGAAGGCGATGAAAACACCAAGTATTTCCATGGTATTCTTAACAATAAAAGATCACAGTTGTCTATTAGATGAGTGTTTGTCGATGGTGAGTGGATTACGAATCCAGTTTACTTAAGCATGCTTTTCCCCCACTTTGCTACTCGTTTTGAGAAAAGTGAGCAATATCGTGCTCATCTTGATACACATTTTCCAAATGTATTGTCCATGGATCAAGTGGAAGAGTTAGAAAGGAAGGTTACTTATGATGAAGTGAAGGCGACGGTGTGGGACTGTGGGGAAAACAAATCTCTACGTCCTGATGGTTACACGTTTGAATTCTTTCGTGGGTATTGAAGGATGATGGATATTGATATCCTTGAAGCTCTCAAATATTTCCTTGCTTCTGGTTCTTTCCCAAGGGATATTCCAAAGATCTACGACGCTAAACTTGTTAAAGATTTTCGGCCAATTACTTTGATTGGTAGTGTGTACAAGATAATCACTAAGATCTTGGCCAATAGACTGTGTCACATGATTTTAGACCTGATCAGTGACGTTCAATCAAATTTCGTAGCTAATCGTCAAATTCTTGACGGCCCTTTCATTCTAAACGAGCTTATCTCGTGGTGTAAAAGTAAGAAGTATAAAGCTATGATTTTTAAGGTGGATTTTGAGAAGGCCTACGATTCAGTTAGGTGGGATTACTTGGATGATATTCTCTACAATTTTGGATTTAGCGAGAAATGACGTATGTGGATTAAAAGGTTTCTTTCTTCCTCTACGGGGTCGGTTCTCGTAAATGGGAGTCCTTTATCAGAATTTCAATTTTTCAAAGGTCTAAAACATGGAGATCCTCTATCCCTATTCTTATTCATTCTGATTATGGAGAGTTTACATATATCTTTTAGTCGTGTCATGCAGGCTGGTATGTTTACGGGTATTTCCATCGGTAAGTCGTTGAAATTATCTTTCTTTCTTTTTGCTGACGATGCAGTTTTTGTAGGGGATTGGAATGATTCCAATCTTTCTACAATAGTCCATGTTCTGAAGTGTTTCTTCCTTGCGTCGGGCCTCAAGATTAATGTGTCTAAAAGCAAGATTATGGGTATTAGAGTTGAATCTGGGGTCGTGGAAAGAGCAGCAACTGTTGTTGGTTATTCTACTTTAACTGCGCCTTTTACTTACCTCGGAGTTAAG
>BQNB010018193.1:6609-25555 GCA_026074375.1 Tanacetum coccineum | reverse complement strand
GTTCATCATGTAAGGTCTTATCAACACATTCATGGTTTAACAACACACATAGCTCAATATCATGTTTGAGTTGTGATGCTTCCAAAAGTTGATCTTTCAACAAATCATTTTGCCTTTCAATCTCATCAAGATAGACATCATTTTGCTCAAATGCATCTTTCATTTCTTTTATATACCTTTGAAATAGATTCTGAAAGCCATCAAAGTAATCCATTAATTCATTAAGAAGTGGTTTAACTTGATCTCGACAAAAATTATTAAGAGTTATCTCTTTCGTTGAATAATCCAATGATCAAAGGTAACTCACTTGGCATTGATTTTGTTTCCAGAATCTTAACAAAGGGAATATAAGAAGATGAAGAACATGTTTGTTCAACGAATGATTCTTTTTGAGGAACAAAGCCATTATAAAGCGCATTTAATTGTTTGTAATCAATTGTCCAACAATTTTGTTTGTTCGCAACAACAATTGGATCATTCATTTTTTTTATTATGTTTTTCTTTTTCATGTTGCAATTTTAACTCAAAATCAACACTTTGTTTTTCACATCTTTGAACATCTTTCCCAAGAATTTTTATTCTTGCTTTCAAACCCTCTTGAATCTCTAAAGATTTCTTTTTGACTTGTTGAAGTTCATCATGTAAGGACTTATCAACACATTCATGACTTAACAACACACATAGCTCAATATCATGTTTGAGTGATACTTTCAAAAGTTGATCTTTCAACAAATCATTTTGCCTTTCAATCTCATCAAGATAAACATCATTTTGCTCAAACGCATCTTTCATTACTTTTAATAGGGAAACTTTATCTAAGACTTTCGGTAGTTTCATTAGGTCATTAAGTAATTCTTCACCAATAACTTAATCTTGACAAAAATCATTAAGAACTATCTCTTCCTTTAATGTATAAAACATGCTTGCCCTTTTACTGTTCTGTTTTATCAACAGAAACAAATTTTCAAATCCAACTTTTATATTGAATAATTCCTTGATCAAAGGTAACTCACATGGCATTGTTTTTGTTTCCAGAATCTTAACAAAAGGAATATAAGAAGATGAAGAACATGTTTGTTCAACAAATGATTCTTTTTGAGGAACAAAGTCATTATAAAGCGCATTTAATTGTTTGTAATCAATTGTCCAACAATTTTGTTTGTTCGCAACAGCAATTGGATCATTCATTTTCTGTTGACTTTTGAAAGCATCCTCTAGAGTTTCCTTAGAATCTCTAACATTCAAAGGAATTTCTATATTACCCGTCCTAGATGCAACATATAACTTTGGACATTCTGAAATTGCTTGTCTGAGTGTATAAGGATTCGGATACCCCAAACCATGTTTTAATTGTTGATCATAAACAGACAATGGTTTTGGACCGAGCATAAACATTGCTTGTAAAGAATTACCAATTTTCAAAAACAAATCAACATTCTTTTTCAGTTTTTCCTCAAGATCAAGAATAGTATCATGATACTTATCCTCGTTTTCACTCATTTTTCTTTTTAAAATTAAATGTGATTGTTGTAATTCCTCATTTTTCTGTTTGAAATGTTTGACCTCTTGACTCAACTTATCTCGTTGTTTTTCGAGATCTCGAATAATATCTCGATCACGATACAATTGAGACTCAGCTTGTTTTTGAACACGTTTTGCCCTTTCATCAGCTTCAAGAAATTCTTTTAGATAATTGTTATCCTTGGTTATGTTTTCCAAAACCCGATTCCTTTCCTTATACATCTCAATCTGACTGGTCAAAGTCATATTTTGTTGTTGGACCTTTTGAGCAAATCTTTGTTGTTTTGCAGCTTCATCATATGCATTCCTAGCAAGTGTTTCTAATGCACACAGATCATAAACATGTGTATCTTTTTCAACACTGCCACTATTAACATTTCCTTTGACAGAATCAAATTGAATATTGCTATTAATTTGATCATCATCAATGGTACTGTTAATAATTTTAGTATGAGTTGGATACATTTGTTCATCATTCTCATTGATGGATGAAGATTGTACCTCACTTATCTACTTACATAATGCAGACTCATACTTGGCTCATCATCAGAATTTGATCACTGGTTGAATTTCTGGCCATTATAAGCATATGTTTGCACTAAGTTCTTCAATTTCTTCCATCCTTGAAGCATCAGCAAAGAGAAAAACATTCTGCTTATCAGAAAAAATTTACAACCGTCTTCAACCGTTTTTACCACAACATTTGCCTCCATCGAAATACTTCGAATCACGGAACGCCTTTGGCTTGGGGACAATTCCTAGCATAATGTCCTTTTCCACCGCAGTTATAGCATTGACCCGTTGAAGTATTGCCTGGAGTCAGAGTTCGAACAATCCTTTGAACATTGCAGTCCTCATTGAAGCATTCAATTCCCTCAAAACTTCTTTCTGAACATAATCGCGCGTCTATTTATGTTCTTCCAATATTACCATAATTTCTGCTTTGAATAAATTCACTCTGTCTCCTGAATGACTTTGCCATGATTTCTGTATTATATGAAGCACGAAGATGATTGTTTTGATGGATATAGAAATTTTAAGTAATGGTCTTAGGCAAGTAACAACATAGTCAATGCTATGGGATCTTAGAATGGTTGTGACTATCATCCCTGCTCAATTCTCTTCGCATGAATCAACTACAGATGAAGGATGTGTCACATAATAAGGAGAGGTGTTTCTTGAAGATGAACCCGTTTATCTACTAGAAGCCAAAGATTTCATGAGACTTTTTCAAACTTCTTTCCCTTGAAGATTACCAATTTCTCAAATTGTGAAATGAAAATCAAAAAGATCATCAAACGAATCAACTGTCATTTTATTACCAAACAAAACTTAGTCACATATTTGCAACCATTCCCCCGGTTGCAAACTATTCAAGAAACTTTGTGTTAACTGAAACAGTTGGAAACTTCATGTTGTTTCGTTCTAAATCATTCATTAACTGAGCAAAAGGATTGTAGACTAAAACTATTGACTCTCCTGGTTCAGCAACAAATTGATTAAATTCATTTGTAAACCGCATTTCTCTGTCAACTTAGTTTTGTATAGTTCCCCTCATCAAACATTCAACACGATCCCATATTTCCTTAGCCGTCTTACAAGAATCTACATAATTGTAAATCTCATTAGGAATAGAAAGGGAAGAATCCTAATTCCGTGAGTTCCATTTTCGCATCATAGTACAGTAAGTCATCTCCTTGAAGATCCTCTACTTCTTGCAATCTTGGTAATATTGAACCAGTAGGTGTGATGTTCCTAAACACATAAGGGCCATCTTCAAGTGCTTTGAGAAGCCACTTCCGGTTTTCCCTTTTACGATTAAGAAATCGTTTGAATCTACTTGCCCAAGGTATGTAACTACCCCTATCAAGCATACGGGTGGAGCCTAGTCTTAGAACCGCATCATCAAGATTGTTGGTATGTTTGGAGGGAGTTCGACATGTATTAAGATTCAAAGATTGGATTCTTTTTAGATAATATGAGTTAGATTTGTGAGAAAATATCCAAACTCGATAATAGTAGCCAAATTTCAGTAACACGTTCCACTAGGGAAAACACGTAATCTGAAAACGAATACCCTTCTCGAACAATACACTATCAAACTCGGTAATCTTCAAATTCGGTAATACTATTCACTATAAACTCGGTAACATTGTTCACTATAAACTCGATAAACTGCAAACTACCCAAATTTGGTAACACTATTCACTATGAACTCGGTAATCCTAAATTGTAAAAATCCAATAGTTATGAATCACTAATAACTACAAATTTGATAAAACCGAATTTTATGATGACTAGATAATCCAAGTGTTCTAAAAACTCAAACTCGATAAAACCAAATTTGATTGCCGAGTTTTAGTAAATCTTGAAAAACCTATTTTTAACACTTTGAAACACAATAAAACCGTGAAATGAAAGTGTAAAATAACTTGTAAAGCTTATTAACGAGTTTTTACTTAGTAAAATTCCCTATATCACAAATTCGATAAACCAAATTTTGGTGAACTTAACTAAACTACGCTAATACCGAGATTAATACCCAGACTGAACGACTTGCCTATAAACGACTTTTTGATAGAGATCCAAAAAGATCGAATATATCTATTACACTAATGTTTCATACTGAAATTGATAAATTTACAAGAAAAGTCTTCCGAAACTCAAAACCACTCTACCGAGAATACAAAGCTTCTACCAAAAATGAAATCCACACTTCTGAGAATGAAATGAACAGTGCCGAGATCACAATAGCGTCCAAAAACTCAAAATCACAGCCAAAATCAATCTCGAAACCTCAATAGCACTAACCGAATTCGGAAACCATCATTTCTTGAATCTCGGTCGAACACAAACACGCACAAATCAAGCACTCGACTTCTCTATTGGCGATTGATACCACTTGATAGGTCACTTGAATTTTGAATCAATCATATCAACATGTAAGATTGAGAGAATAAGTGCAAGTAAAAGGAAAATTCAAATCTTATTATAATGGAGGGAAATGAAAGTTGGTTACAAGAGCATCACCCTCTAATGAAGATTAGAGGGCTATTTATAGGCAGAGGGAGGGATGCTTCCCTTTTTTATTTTCATAACTTGTCAATACTAGTCCTTAGACTTTGGTTATTATGCTATTTCTTACTTAAAGCATAATAAACCTTATTACAAGCTATATTAAACTAAACAAAATAAAGTCTAATAACAAAATAAAATAAGACCACATAATCGACACTTTTCCATGAACCTAACATAAACGCAATTTACTAGACTTTTATAAATAAATAACTTTCATTTTCATTAAACCTAACTTTCCAAAAATAGAAATTTCATTTCTTTCTTACTCTAACCACTAAAGCCTATTCATACCTAAGTTTACTAACACATAAATATGTATACGTAATAATTACTTACACAATATAGCACGGAAACAGCTTAAATAATCACCAAATCATTTTCTTGCACAAAAGTGAACGAATGAATTCAACCAATCTCACCACGATACCAATCTCATAGATGATCACACTCAATAGAATGACTACCAATTTCCAACTTAATCCACATAAACCATATAAAACACATATAAAAATCACATACCCATATATTTACAACATATACACAGAGTCAACACTAAACGTTTGACAAAACTGCTCAAGTCCATGGTTGTTACATCTTTTGAAACCCAGTTGGGAAATTAATGAGAACATCATGGTGTTTCGTCTTTGGACCACAAGAAGTGAGACCAAGTAAATCGAGAGTAAGTCGATCAACAATTACTAGCACATATTTCTTTCCATTGAAATACTTACATACCCGCATTGTACCCATAAAGTCCATGGTGTAAATTTAAACCGCTATTTGAGCTCGGGTAGTCTTAGTGTGAAAAGACTTTCTTTTTTGCTTTCCTCAGCTCACAAGAGGAACACAGATGATCTTTGATGAATTTTAATTTTGGAAGCCCATTCACAATATTATTCTTCGAAAGCAAGTTGATGGCGTCGAAGTTTAAATGAGATAAATGACGATGCCATAACCACGCTTGAGACAATGTTGCTTTAGCCATTAAGCAATTGGATTGGGGGTTGTTGAGTCTCGAAGAGTAATGGAATACAAATCTGTGCCACGAGAACCTGTGAGAAGATCATTTCCCTTCAAATCACGGATATAACACGAAGACTTCTGAAAAGCAACTTCTAAATCCGCATCACAGAATTGACCAATGGAGAATAAATTGTGATTAAGCCCTTCGACGTAATAAACCATTTTGATAGTAATTATACGTCAACCAACTCTCCAAATCCAAGAATTGGTGCAATTTATCATTTCCCAAACTACACGCGATCACCAGAAATTTCTCCACAAAATTAATTAGAGTTTTGAGATTTCCCCCTCATGTGCTTTGAGCACCCCCAGATTCGATGAGAAGTAGAATTATCTGCGATGGAGCTGCCAAAAGAATGAAGAAAATGGAGGTATTGACTCAGTGGAACACCTATGAGACCTTATGTTCTAAAATATTAGTAGTTCTAGATGCATTTCCTAGAGGCATACTAATGTTTGGGTTAACATTTCCTTTTGTAGACTTAGGTTACCAATTGTATCCGGGTGGAGTATACTTAGGATACCAGGATACCACCAACTACATGTCTTACTAACTTGCTCATATAACTTCCTAGTTATGTTTCTAGATTTCTTGATAGTGGAGTCTGTTGCAACGGTTTTTCTTACTGGATGTTTTCAACAAATTCATTCACATTATGCTTGTGATCTCGTAGTACTAATAGGCACACATCATTGGTAGTCCTAGTCTTAAGAATTCACCTCAGCCATTAATGATAATGTAGAACACACCAAACAAGATAATCAGTCAGCACACATTTCCACAAGTAACACAGACAAAGTAAACATTCTATGTATCTTAG
The DNA here is from genome assembly GCA_026074375.1 of Tanacetum coccineum. NCBI lineage: Eukaryota > Viridiplantae > Streptophyta > Magnoliopsida > Asterales > Asteraceae > Tanacetum > Tanacetum coccineum. Next base: position 19,112 of record BQNB010018193.1, on the reverse strand, counting down.
CATTCAAAAACTGTCATTATAACGCAGTTACCACATTTTAATATTGACAACTTAAACGTTCCTACGTGGTCTTTCTACATTTTGCTCTTCCTTAACTATAGATAGGCATGATACTCTATCTTCTAGTTATTGCTCTAACGCTTTGGTCGTTCTACACTAGTAGGATCAGGAAATACTCCTGAAAGAAAGACACGCGTTTGTTAGTTTTCCCAATGTCTTGTTGCAACCGTGTTGTTCTAGTTTGATTTGGCTTTGTGTGTACTTTATACATTCCTGGTGCAATCACATTTGTGTTCTTCAAAACTAGCAACACATTCTGAGGCAAAATCTGTGCAGTGACTGGTTTTGAAAAATCATGGGACACTTTTTGTGTGGTAACTGACTTTGACTTTGAAAAATCTTTCTTTGCAAGAGAATTTGAAAAATAGCTGGTTTTCCTAAAATTGACTATCTTTGACTTTTAAAAGCATTCGGTTGTTAAATTACTTTCAAGTCTTGAATTTCAAAGTATTGTTTACGTTCTTTCATAAATACGTTTGATTGATTTTCGTTGAAAGATTTGTCATTTTTTATCTTTTATTTGCACTGTTGTAAATCAAGTTTAAGATTAATCGCATGTTTTTGAAGTGCTTCAAAACTCTTTGACATTGTTCTACTTTTTAAAAGCTCTTTTTCAAGATGTTGTCACACATTTTTTCAAGTTTATCCAAGTGAATTCACATGCAAAATAGTAACTTCATCCAGACCAGAGTTCAAAACCCCGCAAGTATAGCATTCATGTGATTAGCATAGTAATATACCTCTTAAAGTCGGATCGAATTTTTCCATTCAAAAACTGTGTTTTTTTTGAGTTTCCAGTTGAGATTTTGAGAGTGTCTACTTCATGAACAGAGAGAATTAAAGTATCTCAAGATCAGCAACACATTTCCTCGTTCAATACAAGTGAAATTTTTCTAAGTTCCGCATTGAGTCTGCTAATTTTGGGGGTAAAAATGTTCTTCTATTGTGTTTTGAATACAGGATCGATGTTACCAAAAAATGATTCTTTTAGCCGATTGTTTGTTTGCAACATTCCACTTCGGGTCAATAAATCGTGTCAACCATCTCTTTTTAATCTTGAAAAGTTCTTTTAGAGCTTTTACACTATGTTTTGATCCTAAGGAATGGAATACATCCATTCGTTTTTTCTAACAAATTTGTTGTTTATGAAAGACTCTTTGAAAATTCATTATTAGAAGATGTCCTAGACTTATTCCTTTTGACGTTTTTGAAAATAGTGTTGTTCAGAACCGACTTTTCCTCTCGGTTGTGGAACGAAACAAATCATAAAATTATTTCAACTTGTCATAATCAAACGGTTTAAATAAAATCGCTTAATATTGATGGCCGACATTCTTTTCAAGACGAACGTTTTTCGTCAGAATCTAAGTGGGCTAACATAACGCAATGATTATCATTATAGCAACCTATATCATATCAGACGAGGATTCGCTCTTTGAGCTATCTTGAGGAACTCCGGTTTTAGTAAAACACAATTTTACAAATTACGATAAGCATATCAATGTTAGAACAGATTGCCGGTTTTATATACAATATCATTCAACACCTTGACTTTTGTTTTCTAAAGCAATGACTTTATTCAAGTTCTTTGTCTCATACGATGTTTGTAAGCTTAGATCTTGAGCCTTCTTTTGCTTGAGGGACATTATTGAGTATGGTTTCTTCCTTGATGCTGACCAAAGCTCCTTTTTTCATATCTGAAATCATTTCATTTAAATCATTTATTTTTCGAGTATATTCATTAGATGACTTTTCAAAATCGATTTTGTATGACATTAAATCCCCTTTAGTGTTTGCACAATAAATTTCCACCTTTGACGCATAATTCACATCAGTAATACTTTCAATTCCCTTTTGAAACTTCTTAAGGTCTTTAAAATCAACTGATTGAGGTTTTTAGACAAGTTCATTGTTTGCTTCTTTAAAATGGTTTTTGTATGATTTCTAAAAAAACTTTTATTCTTAGGTTTGAAATCCTCATTCACATTTTAATTTATCAACTAACGCCTTGTTTGATGATTTCAAAAATTTATTTCGTTTGTTTTGCTCGATCAGTCAAATTTCACATTTAGTTTCTGAATTAAAGATAGCAATCAAATCACGTTCTTGACAAGATCATACATTATCATGCCTGGTCATACCAGAAGCACTATCAAAACATATATCCAATGAATCAATAGTGATATTGTGGTCACCTAGTCCGCTATATATATTTCATTAACAGAATCAAGTATGTCTCAGGATTGTGTTCATTTACCCATGGCAAACACATTATAGTTGTCATTATTGTTTTGTACCTTATGCATTGGCTCATCATCAAAGATTGGTCCAAAATTGTTAACAGGATCTGGAGTAACCTCTTGAATCTATGCCCATGTACAAAAAAAAGTACAGCTTCCAATCCTGATCTCCTCAGATATAACATCAGTATCGTCCTTCTATCACATCTTGTTCTGCATTTAGAATAAACTGAACCCCAGCTGTCCTCTTGTTACACAAAACAACTTTTCCTTGTGATAAGCTGCATCCTTTACCTCGTTCGGTTTCTGACATTCTCATTGAGTACATGCCACATAATCCTTGCGGTTATAAACACTAGAACCTAGACTTCTGCACACCGGAGTACCTACATTTTCCATAGCCCTCAACAACATAAAACTTCCCTCTGATTATCATACCTCAGTTCCTCTGTTAATTCTTGAAAATTATCTGAATAGCTCAACTACTGGGTTTGAATGAAGCGACAAAGGTTGTTGTTTGGTAAGTTTGTATGATTTTCATGAACGAGATGAGAATTAAAGCCATAAGTTTGTCAATCTCTTTGTCCTTTGACATTTCATCATCTTCAGTAACCGTATCAGGTTCTGGATCATAAGTAGGAGCAGAAGAGATAACAATTGCTTTTCCTTTGTTTCTGGTAGATTGTTGTGATCTGGTGGAGAATAAATGAGTGTTTTTGAATAGGATGGTTTTTGGATGATGGTAAAACTGGTTATTGTTGAGCAACAAGTGCAAGTGGATTAGCAGTACGTTCTAGTCTTTCAGCTCTTATCTCATTGATTTCATTCTGGTGTTGCTTGAGAATGTCATAAAGTTTGTGATATGAGACAGTCTTTAGCTCTTGACTTTGCTTAACAAGTGTCAACATAACCATTGCCATTCTGGTTGTAGTTTGGAAGTAAGAATACATTCCCATTGATGATTTGTAACATGACACTGATTTCTGACAGGCTCATTCATCATCTTGTAAAACCGTAAGTAATACGATTCAAGTGATTCACCATCTCGTGATGTGAATTTTCCAAACTCCCAATATAATTTGGTTTCAAGATCTTGTACATTGATTGATTTACCGTTGTTCAACTATCAATGGCTTTCCACATATTCACATGCATTTCGTACAATCAATCCAACTGTGGAGTATATATCATAACTATCGCATGTGAGATGATCTGAACGGCTTCATCAGCTTTGGCATTTAGTTAATCGCGATGTCATGTTAAACATCTTATAGTTCTCCATATACATTTCTGTAGTTGTTTCAGAACTACCTTTAGCAACTGGAACTGTCTTCTCAGCCTATTTGTAACACCCCCATTTTAATCAATATCAGCGGAAGGGTCATTTGGGGTGCTACGTCTTAATACAACAACTCAAGCATAGAAAACACTGCGAAAATATAATCATTTATAATACATTCATTGAAATTAAAAGTTTAACATCATAGGTCCCAAATTGTGTCTAACTCATACTACATTTTTGCAAATCAGACTTTCGATATGGACTTTTCATTTAATGGGCCTATCAAAACATTTAGGTTTCCAATATGCAGCAAACCAAAAATCTCTATCGCCGAAATTACCTTTCAAGGTCCAGAGATAAATCATGCTAACACGTCAACAACATGATGTTGAGTGAATCCATAGAGTTTATATATATAAACAATAAAATTTTCCCGTAACACAAGTATCATTTCTCAATATTCATCAGGATATAACGATGTGGCCAAACAAAGTTATATCGGGGGATTATTTATAAGCCTCAAGACATTGAACGTTACCATATCAATATGTTGGGGTTCCCAACAAGGTATGCCTACTATACACCCTCGCTATGAGTGCATATTATTCTCTATACAACCAACCATTTGTCATAATCTCGACACTTGACGATATCCAGTCGTACACTGATGGGAGTGGCATCCTCTAAATAATACTATTTCATGTATAATCGTCTACCATTTCCCGGTATTAACAATTCATGATTTCCGCAGGTCTTTTATCTAGCGAGTTAAGCTAACTTATAATAATAATCGAGGCAACTAGCGATAACAAATCTCCCTTAGTGTGTCTATTTTATAAAACAATGCATGGTTTCTCCCATCTTCGAGTTATAAAAACAATTAAAAGAGTTAAAAATGCGAGGCTATGAACTCACTTAGTAAGTGTCCGGACGAGAATATCTGATGATAAAAAACTCCAGAAGTAGTCTCTGTCAATCAACAAGACCTATACAAATTGTTACGACGGGTCCATTAGGTTTCAATTCGATAAAAATTAACAAACTCCATAAATTAAATAAGTAATGTATACATGTAAGTTTAAATATGAATGACCAAGGCCCTAGCAACAAATTTATTTCAGCTTATAGTTTCAGGGTTTTTTTAGCTTGTTTTATTATTAGCCCACTTACTTATATTATTCAATTTAGTCCAAAAAGCCCATTAAGCAAGCCCATTAAGTTATTAAGTTGACATTATCACTCAAGGACTAGGTCCTATCCCATTAGTAAGGTCCAATTGAATTAGGCCTAAAGCTAAGTCCGTAGAGTCCAATTTGTTACATTAGGCCTAGTGGCCCAATAAGGCCTTATGGCTCATTTAAGCTTATATAGACTCTTGTTATAAATTTTTTGGGTTCTCTGGTCCGGGATACTTTTATGATCAGTAATGTTTGCCTTATAAAACTTCCAAGAAGTGGGCCTACCACCTCGGGTTTTAGTTACAAAAATCGCTTTACCTAGTTATGTGTTCGTGTAGTAAAAAACTTTTATATACTTTTATGTTTACGAAAATAATCATAATTTATAAACCGTAAATGGTATAATTGATATATTTATATGCTTGGCTTTATTTTTAATTCCACTTTACAGATACAAACTCATTTTAGTACATCTTTTAGTTATTTATACATATGGTTACTTTTATACATAAAGGTCACATTAGCTTTTTGGACTGAAATTTCACTTTCATCATTTTTGATGCCATTTACAAACCATAAAGAGTCGGTTGACTATCCAATTGATTCAGAACCTACATGATTTTATCTAGGTCTCATAGTTTTAACTTTTTAACTAACTCAATACTTAAATGTAACTTTTTATACCATCTGTACAGCAAGGTCAGAATCCACTAGTTTTAGTGTTTTGATCATATCTCACTCAATATTCACTTTCTAGAGGTGATCCAAATTGCCAAGTGTTCACAAAAAGGATTATCTACAACCTAATATAATCAAATCCAACCTCAAACCTATAGAAAATTATAAAACCTACTGTTCATTACAGCTTATAATTTTTATTATCTTTTCACTTGTTTTAGATGACTATTTTAGCAATAATTAACCTAGATCTATACATGCATGACCATTTTTATTACTTGATCGTCAAATATCATACATGTACATATACATTTGAAAATCATAATGAAACATAAATAAAACTCATGAGATTTTACCACAATAAAAATGAAGATGATGATCTAATGATCAAAAATATACAAGACTTCAATCTTCAAACTTGATCTTCACCCAAAATAATTTTTGACCATCATTTTCTTTACCCAATAGACTTTACAAAAACTTGTATAACTTTAGCCCCAAAATGTATATAACCCTTCTTGAAAACCCATTTAATCACCTCAAAAATACAAGGAATTTACTAGGTTGTCATTTTTACTAGTGTGGTTATTTTGTGATCTATAAAATTGTATGGAATTGGTGTTGTGGTGGTTCTAGATCACGACGAGGGAGGAGGATGAGGAAGAGTATTTGTGTTTTACTCTCTTTCACATGCAAGAGTGTGTAGTGTGTGTGTTATGTTTGGTCAAAATGAGCTTATGTGTGCTTGGACTAAAGATGCCAAGTGTATAGATTTTGTGCAAGATTGATCACCAAGGGGACACTTGTCTCATTGGTTTTGCTTCCCCTATGGGGTGTGAAATGTAGTGATAATTAAAAAACGTGGTCCACACATTTTTGTAATGCGGGTATTATCAAAGACGAACATTTTAAAAAGAAAAAAAAAGGTAAACGTTTTGTAGACGTATTTTTTGTTAAAAAGTAAAAATAGTATGAGAAACGAAGAAATAAAGAACTAATAGCAACAAAAATTATACTCTAACGTCATTTTTGGAATAATAAATAACGTCGCTGCTTAACGTAGTATATCCGACCGTTCTTTCATAAACGTTACTTGTAAATTACAAGTGAAGCTTCTAATTTCTCCCGATAGTCATGGAGTTCATATTCTCAGAAACATAAAAATAAAAATTATAATTAATACTCAAGAATAAAATAATGACCTAAAATTGACGATTTGTCACAGCATGTCCCCCTAAAAAGAATCTTCGTCCCTGAAGATCAATTCATCTTGTCGCCCACTTTCTGTTAAAATAAAAGAGATGAGGATATTTCTTCCACATTTGATCCTCCCTTTCCCAAGTATATTCCGGTCCACGACTCGAATTCCATCGAACTTTGACTATAGGGATCCGACTTTGCTTAAGTTGCTTTACTTCCCTATCCATGATTTCGATGGGTTCTTCAATGAAATGAAACTTCTCGTCGGTCCTTATTTCGTCAAGAGGAATAATAAGATCTTCATACGATAAACACTTCTTCAAGTTCTAAACATGGAATGTATTGTGTATTCCTTGAAGCTCTTAGGGTAATTCCAGTTTATATGCCACCGGACCCACTCTTGATAAAATCTTGAATGGTCCAATATATCGAGGACTTAATTTCCCACGTTTTACAAATTGAACAACACCTTTCAACGGTGATACTTTCAGCATAACTTTGTCACCCACTTTGAACTCTAAAGGTTTACGTCTCACATCCGCATAACTTTTTTGTCTACTACGAGCAGCCAATAATCGGTTCTTGATTTGCACAATCATCTCTGTCGTTTCGCGAATCATTTATGGTCCCGTGAGTTAGGCATCTCCAACCTCACTCCAACATACAGGCGATCTACATTTCCTTCCGTATAGAGCTTCTAAAGGTGCGGCTTTAATACTAGCGTGATAACTATTATTGTATGAGAATTCAGCCAAAGGTAAGTGCTTATCCCAGCCACTACCAAAGTCAATCACGTAAGCACGCAACATGTCTTCCAATGTCTTTATCGTTCTTTCACTCTGACCATCAGTTTTAGGATGGTAAGCAGTGCTCATATCTAAATTCGTCCCTAATGACTTTTGAAGAGATCTCCAAAACCTTGATGTGAAACGAGGGTCTCAGTCCGAAATAATCAACACGGGCACCCCATGCCTACAAACAATCTCCTTCAAATACAATCGAGTAAGCTTCTCCATTTTATACTTCTCATTCATCAGAATAAAGTGAGCAGATTTAGTCAATTGGTCTACAATGACCCAAATTGAATCATATCCAGATGGTGTTCTTGGAAGCATTGAAATGAAATCCATTGTAATTCTCTCCCATTTCCAAACAGAAATTTCCGGTTGCTGAAGTAATCCTGACGGCTTTTGATGTTCAGCCTTGACTTTAGCACATGTCAAGCACTTATTGACATATGTCGCAATGTCAGCTTTCATGTTCGGCCACCAGTATAACTTCTTCAAATCATGGTACATTTTATCAGACCCAGGATGAATGAAATATTTTGATTTATGAGATTCCAATATGATTAGACCTCTCAATCCTCCAAATAATGGTAACCATACTCGTCCTTTCAGACATTTCGTACCATCGGATCTAACTTCAAATGGCTCCCCTTCGCCAAGAAATCCTTCGGCACTAATATTTTCCTCCTTGCACGCTTCAACTTGTGCATTTCGAATTTGTTTCGGTAAATTGTTATGTACCGTCACCACTAAAGCACGCACTCGAATCGGTTCCTTATCCTTCTTGCTCAACGCATCAGCGAAAACATTCGCCTTTCCCGAGTGATAACGAGTAACACAATCGTAATCACTTAGAAGTTCAATCCATCTACGCTGCCTCATATTTAGCTCTTTTTGATCCAAAATATATTGTAGGTTTTTATGATCGGTGTATACCGTACACTTAGTGCCTACAAATAATGTCTCCATAGTCGAAGAGCAAAAACCACTGCTCCTAATTCTAAGTCATGGGTCGTATAGTTTTCTTCATTCTTTCTAAGTTGCCTAGAGGCGTACGCAATCACCTTTTCTCGCTGCATTAAAACAGCTCCAAATCCTTTAAGGGGTGCATCTAGGGCTGTAAACGAACTGAACGTTCAGTGAACATTTCATGAACCGTCCGGTAAAAAGTTCGTTTATGTTCGTTTATCTATTAAATAAATGAACATGAACATTATTTTACGTTCGTTTAGTTAAATGAATGAACATGAACAAAAGTTTCGTCCGTTCATTTATGTTCGTGAACGTCCGATTATGCGTTCATTAATGTTCGTTTATGTTCATATATGATACTTTTAATTGTATATTTTAAAAACGGGTATGTTTAAACAAAATAACACTTATAAAACAAAATATTAAGCATAATTTGCTAAAAAAAATCTACGTTTATTTGTGTTCGATCATTTATGTTCGTTTAAGGTTCGTTTAGTTTCTTCGAACATAAACGAACACGAACAACTCATTTTCTTAATAAACGAACATGAACAAGAAAATTGGGCCGTTTAAGCGTTTATGTTCGTTTATTTGCCCGGTTAAAATTAAATGAACGAACATGAACAAGGCTTCGTTCGTGTTCGTCCGGTTCGTTTACAGCCCTAGTCCTAGACCTCCACAAAATGCCTCTTCTTCGTCGTCGCCCCACACATACGGCTTATTTTTCTGAGTGAGTTTAGTTAATGGTTTGGATATTAGAGAAAACTCCTTAATAAACCTTCGATAATAACCTGCCAAACCCAAGAATTATCGCACTTCTGTTGGTGTAGTCGGTGCAGCCCAATTTTTAATGGCTTCGATCTTCGCAGGATCAACATAAACTCCACTAAGTGATCCATCCTTCTTCTTTATAAACAATACCGAAGCTCCCCACGGTGACGAGCTCGGTCGAATAAAACCTTTCTCCAACAACTCTTGCAATTGCTCGGACAACTCCTTTATTTCGGATGGTGCTAAACGATATGACGCACGCGCCACAGGTGCAGCACCGGGAATAAGATCAATACGGAATTCAACTTGCCTGGGTGGCGGAAGTCCAGGTAATTCTTTGAGAAATACCTCAGGAAAATATTAGATAACTGGAACATCTTCTAGTCGCTTCTCCTTCGATTCTTTCTTAGTTATTTGAGCTAAGAATAGCTCACAACCCTTCTCAATATACTTTCGAGCCTTAATGCAAGAAACGATCTTCAATCGAGAATTATTTCTATCGCCTTTGATAACCAACGTCTTATCCTCTAGGGGAATCCTAACCTTTTTCTCTCCACACAAAATAGCGGCATCATTAATGTGGTAACCAATCCATCCAATAATGATTAAAAATTCCTACGTTCTAATCCATTAAATTGATTGGAAAGACGGTTTTAAACAGGTTAAGTGTACATCCTATTAGTACATTATTGGTACTTACTACTTTTCCGTCGGCCAATTCGACATCATAGAAAGTATCTAACTCAACTGGTTCAATATCAATAAGGGTACTAAAATTTGTAGGTACAAAACTTTTATCGGCACCCGAATCAAATAAAGTAGTAGCATATCGATTATTGAGTAAGAATGTACCAGTAACGACTTTCGGTTTGCTGAGCATCCACAGCTCCCAACTTGTAAAACAGCTCCATGGTTATTTCCACCTTGTCCATTCTTTTTCAAACTTGGTCATCTCTCTTTCGATGACCTTTTCATTGCAATTAAACAAGTACCATCTTTTCTGTCTAGGCTCCAACAAACAGCAGTCTTGTGCCTACAACTTACAAACACTTACCACATTTCCAACAATCCCCAGCATGCTTCTTATTCTTGCACTTTGGACAAACTTCGTTGTCATTTGGTGCAGCATTGGTCATAGCTCCAGCATTAGCCCTTCTTTGGTTTTGCCGGGGGGGAATAAAATAACGGGGGGAAAAATTGTAATCGCGATCGGTTGTCACCACGTGACCACCTCGATCTCTTCACCTTTCCTTTTTCACCTTTAGAACCTCATAACAGTCTTGTCTTGTATTATTTTTTCCCATGAGCTGATGCCATAACGAACTGCCTCTCAATACCAGCAGGCCTCGAGATGTACATCTCCACGTTATTTCGGGACAATCCATGATATTCTGCTCTACTTTTACATGCTCTGGCTTCACCATTCTTTGACACAACAAGGCCATTATGAAATCGGTCTGTATACCCATCAATATCAGTCCCTTTTAACTTCAAGTTGTACAATTCTTGCTCCAGCCTTTGCAACACACTTCAAGGACAAAATTCCTCGGTCAGCCACTTTCTCACCTCAGTCCATGGAGTACCATTAGCAGCATCAATACCCATGGAAGCAATCCTTTTATTCCTCCAATTCAATGCACGACCTTGGAGAGTAGCAGTTGCAAATTTCACCTTATCCCTTTCCTTGCAATCACTGATTTGAAACATAAATTCTAGTTTTTCAAACCACTGACATAATCCCACGGCACCCTCAGTGCCTTTAAAAGGTTGTGGGTCATACTTCATGAATGTTATGTAAGTACACCCAGTAATTTCGGGCGCTGCCTGTCCGGCACCACCAACTCCAGCACCACCAACTCCAGCACCACCGGCTCCAGCACCACCGGCTCCAGCACAACCGGCTCCAGCACCACCGGCTCCAGTACCACCGGCTCCAGCACCTCTGGCTCCAGCACCACTGGCTTCATCACCACTGGCTCCACGATTCATATTTTCCATAAATTCAGCCATAGATGCGGTAACTTGTTCCCTAATAACCTCGCGCATACGTGCCTCAGACATTGCTTTTGGCGGCATGATCCTGTTACAACACAAATCAAATCATAATGAGTATTCATTCAATGATTGTATTAAGCAAAAGGAACAATTTAGAAGAAACAAGAAAAGAAAGGTAACAACAACACAATTTAGAATTAGAACCAAAAGATAGTCATTTCATTAATCACCAATAAGTTACAAGTTGCATTATCATACATTACATGTCACCATCTAATGCTATACAACTTCAAAAGACTAGTTCTACTAACTGACAATTGGTGATTTACAAAAGATACTACAAATGATAAACTAATCTACTAAGAGTCACTAGGTGGTCCACGTGGTTCGGAAGGTCCCTCGGTCTCATCAGAAGTAGAGTTCTTCGATTTCTTTCTCGGACGCTCGGTATCCTCATCATCAGATGGTGGCTTCGGAACAGCCCCAATACGAACCATATCCAAGTAAAACCTCTTGTTCCACACTCGGGACTCATGCAACCTCCTCTCAGCAATATCACGCTCCATACAAGCCTACGCCAACTTAGTTTCAGTCTCAGCCAATCTTTTCTTCAATGTGGCATTCTCCCCGCTCTCCAATACCGACACCCTCTCAACGCACAACATTCTCCAAATCATTATTAAGTAACTCCCTTTCTTTTTCCCCGATTTTATTCTTAGATTTGAGAAGTGCAATCTCAGTTTGGTTTGTACTCAACTCAGCCTCCGTAAGTCTAGCTCGTGCACGGGACGTCTCCAAATCACGTCTCAAAGCCCAAGGTGCCAATCCACCAACATATGATGAGTCACGAGCAGAAGATGACTCTCCTACCTCATATAAGCCCCTTGGAAATTCACGAATAGCATAAGGATTTTGGGTAGAAGTCCCAATAGTAGCCTCGGGTGCAACATCGACCTCGGGTGCAACATCATCAACCTCGGGTGCAACATCAACCTCGGGTGCAACATCAACCTCCTTGTCATCTATCTTAGAATCGGATGACACATCTCCAGGTGGAGGGGTTTTGTCACCCTCCACCTCATAAGGAAATATCAACTCAGCATCATCCTCGAGCTCAATATCAACATCTTCCTTGGGTTCTTCCTCGGGATCTTCTTCAGGATCTTCTTCAGGATCCTCATCGTCATAATCAACCAAATCAATATCATCGGGAATGTCAACCATTTCGTTGGGATCATGGATATCCGCAACTTGGTTCGGCTCGGGAACAACTGGGTTCACTTTGGGAATAGCTTCGTTCGGCTCGTTAAGATGATTAGGGTTCTCCATGACAATCTGC
>BQNB010018192.1:0-68510 GCA_026074375.1 Tanacetum coccineum | reverse complement strand
ACTCAAAAACCAAACAGATGCCCTAATTTTTTCAGGCTATATAAAAGATTTTTTAGGGCATCTGTTTAGTTAAGGCATCTGTTTGATTTTTTTGGGTTTTTACAGAGTGTAAATCGAGGCTATATTTGCCTGAAAAAATAATTTTTAGCCTGAAAAAATTAGGGCATCTGTTTGGGTTTTTTAGGGCATTTGTTTGGTTTTTCTGGGTTTTCTGGGTTTTCCACCAAAATTAGGTTTTCTCATGATCCCATCCCTGTCCCGATAAGTAAAAAAATGATTAACGGCATCGAACATGCCATTTTCAATCACCTTCCAGAATCGACGATAGAAACCAAACGTGAAACCATCTGGACCAGGGGCTTTATCAGTCCCACAATCCTAAACCGCCCTCTTTACTTCATCTTTATACACTTTGAGTTCCAGCTCAACCTGTTGATCACAATATAAAATTTTCGAAAAGTTCATAACAAGAGAAGCTCGATTAGTAGCAGGTTTGTCAAATCTTTTACTGAAATGATGGAGGAATTCATTTTTCACCCTTTGCGGATTGTCAACCCATGTGCCATCAACCAGAATCCTACGAATGTTAAGTTGACTCCGTTTTTTATTCAACACACCGTGATAAAAACTCGAATTCTCATCTCCTTCTATGGACCATTTAATCTTCGCTTTTTGAGCCGCGTCCAATGATTGAATTTTGTCGATATCTTGAATGGATTTCAAGACATCCATTCTTAATTTTACAACCTCATCGTTGCCTTCACCATTATCAATTATATCATCCACTGCCTTTAGATCATCTTTGAGTTTTGCTTTTATGTTTTTTGAACTTTTCATATTACCTTTATTCCAATCTCGAATCTTCTGTTTGAGATATTTCAATTTCTTCATCATGTTACTCATCGCATTAGATTCGTCCACAGGAGCTTCATTCCATGCATCTTCAACCAATTTATTAAATCCTTCCATTTCAAACCAAGAATGAAAAAATCGGAAAGGAGTCGGCCCATAATCAAAGTGAGACTCACGAAGCAAAATAGGCCGATGATCTGATAAGTACCGTTCGAGAGAGGTTGTTGTGAAGTTCGGGCAAGTAATCATTAGATTCTCAGAAATGAGGAACCGATCTTTGCTCATCTTTGTAGCAGAATTATGACACCACGTAAAAGAACAACCACCTAAAGGAATCTCCTCCAAGCCCGCATTGACGATAAACGAATTGAACACATTTGCACCTTGAACATTAAAATTTGACCCAAATCTTTCAGATTTACATCTCACCTCATTAAAATCCCCCATTATAATCACCTCGCCTTTCCAATTATTAATCACATGAGTCAAATAGTCCCACAACATCTTTTTTTCATTTAATTCTTGAGGAGCATATACCGAAACAATGAGAAGGTCACACCCAGTTTTTAACCACACACCACGAATCATAATGAAGTAATCAGACACAGTGACGTCTTTTTTACGGTACGAACTAGGATCCCACACACAAAGAATACCTCCCGAGTTACCTACTGAATCACTATGAACATAATTGAACACAAAATTGCCCCAACACATCTTAACACTAAAAATCTCCATTTTCTCCATTTTTATTTCTTGTAACGTTAGAAAATTCACTTTATTTTTTACACATAATTCCTTGACCCAATCTTTTTTAGCCTTCTGGGCCAGGCCTTGAATGTTTAGTGACAAAAAATTCATCGAAAACCCTCCTTCACTCCTTGTGATTCAATAATCTCCGTCATGTTATTCATACACCCATCCATGTTATATCCCATAGTCTGCCCCACTTTCACCAATTCTTCCATCAAATTCAATATTGATCCACCGGTACGTGGATTCACTGATTTTTTGAAATGGCCTGAGCAAACCGACTCTGCTACATCATCTTTTGAACCCTTATTTGAACCAATGTCTTTGAAAACGTCGTTTACCCCTTCCTCATGACCACCTTGTGAAAATTCGCCACATTCTTTCTTGGAGTTCTCACCATTATTGCAAAATGTTTCTATACCATCCTTTGGAGTATAGCCTGGAGGGTATTGTGGACTGTGTTCCGATTTGTCTTCGCTTTCTACATTGTCTTTTTTCTTATTAAGCAACTCATAAATGTTGAATGGATCCTCGGAATGATTCTCCTTTTGACCAGTAGACAACTCCTCTGGTTTGTTGTAATTCTGCGATCGCTCCTCAAAACATGTTTCCAGAACTTCGTCCACATCACTGTCTACTGCATTTAAATCTCCTTCATTAACATCATCATCCGAATCATGTTCATCATCAGATTCCTCCAAGAAGTCAGGAACCCATCCTGTAACTTCCTTGGCGCGAATCCAACACACCTTACCACGAAATATAATTTTGAACGCCTCAATAATATTCTTACCAACCTTCGTCTTTATGCACAGTCTTTTCGAGTGAAAGCAGTTTTCATCTTGATCATCAATGTGTAATAAGTCACCCCATTTAGACGCAATACGTTTAAATGTATTGTTCGACCACAATTTAAATGGAATACCTTCAATCTCCACCCAAACAATTCTTCCTTCAATAGTAAAATCCTTTTATGCTTGAATCAACTGAGAGAACCAAGACCCAACACCCACATTAGCATGGAGAAGTTTTTTTGAAGCTTCTGAATCAAATTCCACCAGTACCCATAATTCACCCATATACTGAATTTTGATATTATCGAAACCTTCTTTATACAGTACCATCTTCAGGTTAGATAAGGATGCAAACTCTTTTACCCTTCCCATCAACGAGTTAGAGAGATCAGATGTGTTCAAACATTCATCGTCTAAAACCAGTGTTGGGGTATGATCACTTTCCGCAACCACAGACGTGTTATTTCCTTTCACCACCTGAACATACGAGTTGCCCACTCCACTTTGTCCCATATCTTTCTGGTAAACATGTGTACTACGTCTATTAACCCCAACATAATTGTTAGGCTGATGATTTTTCTTATTCAAAGGCGTTCTGTGAAATCTAACAGAGTTAGCATGAAGCTTCAACCGCCCCACCCATATCGTACATAGGTTATTAACCAATCTCTCCTCATTAAAAACATTAATTAAACGGACAAAACCAAACCTTTTTCCATCTTTCGACCTCTTAATTGGGATATACGTATCGACGACATGTCCATATTGTTTACATGCATTAAACAGATCCTTAGCAGAAAACGTGACAGGAAAATTTGTGATAAATATGGATGTAGAGATCTTAGAGACATCATCCTCCTTTGATTTGTGGCTTCCCATGAGACCACCCAAGATTACACAATGCAAAAAAAAAATTTAGGGCACCAAAAAGCAGAAAACAATTAGGGTTTGCAATCGAAAATAGGGTTAACGAAAAAAAAAAAATTTAAAAACAAATCCGCACAGATTTCAAGAACTAAAGGTAAAAATCGCCTAACACGCTCGTTATGAGATCAAACAACAAGTTGTTAATCTCAATTACAGGGGTTATAGCAATCCTACACAAAAGAAACAAGAAGATCCGGAGGATTAAGGATTGAAAATTGAGATTAGGGTTTGATTTTTGAAGATTGGGGCGCCTCAAGCAAGATTGGGGGTGTTTGGGATAATCGCATCACCTTCCGAATCCATTTAAACATATAGATGATATCAAAAGAGATAATAGTGGGGCATGATCGATCGATTAGATGTTCGTGATGATAGATTCAGATCTGATGTGTTTGTGTGTGTTTGTGTTCAATTGAAGTATTATCCATCAATATTCCCGAACTTAAGATTAAATTTTTTTTACCGTTTGTGTCACTTACGAAAAAGGCGCACCTATTTTGTAAAATTTATTCTACTTAAACTAAGATAACTTGAAAAACAAACATGAGTGATGATGGCCGTGCTTAGCACGGCTAAGAAATCACTAGATTTGGGGCAGAGCCAGGATTTTGAGTTAAGAGGGGCCGACTTTTTTAGCGATAACAATAACGACTAACGACGGACATCGCTTATAGAAAAACCAAAAGCAAACAATGATTATTAATTTTGGTTATCACTAAAAGTAAACAATAATACACAATAATTTTTGTTTACATGTTTTTCATTCATACACAATTTCACATCATATGACTATGAAAATGCTAATTTGTATACCAAAGTTATTGTAATTTAAAGAGAACGTGAACCACTGGCTTTTTTGTCCATGAGTGTGTAAACCCATGTATACGTGGATAACTTATATTCCATTACTCACATACGAGTAACCAAGAATTTATGTTAAGATGAGTTATAAATAATTTGTATAACAATGTCACGTTATAGACAGTGGCGGAGCCACAAAATTCGATCACGGGAGCATTAAGCAATAAGAAAGCTTTTTGTGTAGCATTAAGCAAGTCGAGTCAGGCATTTGAGTTTGAATAAAGGAAACGAAAATGCTTTATTTCGATGCAACTATTATAAACTAAAAATAAACAAATAGAAAATATGTTATAGCCAAAAAGTTACGAATAGAAAAAATGTGATGGAAAAACTCATAGATTTACTTATACAAATAAAGATTCTACTCCTTTTAAATTTGTGTGATGCTAAATTATAGGAGTACCAAAGTTTCTACATCTACATCACACCAAACTTATACAAAACTTATATATATATATAGGATTTAGGTTCATTTGGATACAAAGTTTTTTGTGGATACTAGGGCACCAATCTTCACCCTTCATCTTCATCTTAATTTAATGGATAAGATTAAACCCAAAATTATTTTCAATCTTTTTTTTCAAATCTTAATATCTCTCAAACCGTTAATCGTCAAGCGAAAAAAAATATACCATCACGACGAGCATTTAATTATCTTTCTATAGATATCCACTTTGATATACTTTTGACAAAAAAAAAAATCAAGTTTTTGTGACATTTTTTTCAAATTTTTTCACTTTTTTTTCACGTTTTTTTCACGTTTTACACTTTTTTCCACGTTTTTTTCACGTTTTCTCACTTTGATATACTTTCGACAAAAAAAAATTCCGTTTTTTTCACGTTTTTTCGTGTTTTTCATATATTTTTTCGAGTTTTGCTCGTTGAAACTTGCATGAGAATCATATATGATATTTAGATTTACTGTTAAATCATATATGATGTTAGTGTTAAATCATATATGATAGTGTTATATCATATATGATATTAGTGCTATGTCATATATGATATTTAATTTTAGTGTTAAAATCATATTATATTAGTGTTTATTTCATATATGATTTTTAATGCAAAATTTCAACAAACGGAAAAAAATCGAGAAATAAACGTGAAAAACGAAAAAAAACTTTTCACGATAAAAAAAAACGTGGGGAACACGTTAAAATAAAAGGTGAGAAAAACGTAAAAAAAAGTGAAAAACGTGAAAAATAAAAAAAAAACTGAAAAAAACGTAGAAAAAAAATGAAAAAGACGTGAAAAAAACGTAAAAAATTTTTTTGTCGAAAGTATATCAAAGTGGATATCTATAGAAAGATAATTAAATGCTCGTCGTGATGGTATATTTTTTTTGCTTAAGGATTAACGGTTTATGAGATATTTAAATTTTAAAAAATAGGTGAAATAATTAAATGCTTTTAATCATAACCATTAATTTTTTTTTAGATGAATGATGTGGATGGGTCCCCTAGTATCCAACCTTTTTTTGGTATTCAATATAACTCTCCTCGGGTATATAAATATATTTGACTATATTATACAGTATTAAATTTACTTCAGAATACGTACTCAAATGATATGGCCAACAACACAGTGTCCATCTCTTCAACTAGTACAATATCCGTGCGTTGCCCGGGTTTATCGATTCAATAATTTACAAAGCATGTAACTTTATTTACTTTAGAGTTAAGTACATTTTTGGTCCTTGTGGTTTGGTGCATTTTCTCACTTTTGGTCCAAAAATAAAAAAAGGTTTGGTTTTGGTCCAAAACATATAGTTTCGTTCCACTTTTGGTTCAAAAGACATAGTTTCGTTACACTTTTGGTCCAAAAGACATAGTTTCGTTTCACTTTTAGTCCAAAAATTTTAGTGCAAATTCACGGGATTGGACTAAAAGTGGACCGGAACTATGTTTTTGGACCAAAACCAAACTTTTTTTTAATTTTGGACCAAAAGTGAAATCGCACCAAACCACAAGGACCAAAAATGTACTTAACTCTTTGCTTTATAAACAAATAGCTAAAAAAAAACATACATCAACACAACAAAAAACTAACGATTTGAAAGTGGAGATGGTTCTAGTTGTTTAAAGAAAGTATAAATCTAAATATTACTATCAAAGTACTAAAATAAAATGTTTGAAACAATGAAACCCATTAAGTGTAGCTAGAGTGATTTAAATTGAAAATGCAAATAACTTTATGAAAACAAACATCTTATGATGAATTTAAAAGACTACGCACAACTAATTACTAAAAGCGTTTATGATCAATATTGTAGAAGCACATAAAACCTTTTATGAATTTCAACCATTAAAAAGGTCAATTCCAATCATCATCGCATTAAATAATCTTGGTTTCTTTTCTTCCTCTACATATGAGTCATTGACAAAACATCATCCAATTCTATTTCCTGCATATAAATAAAAAATTAAAATTTAAAAAAAGCATAAGATAACTTTTTTGATACGGCTAATAAATACTATTTATTTTTATATTGGTTTTGGATTTAAGTACAGTAATACATATTATTTTTTCATGTTGTCGAGTTTGCTCCTTTTATTCCGTTCTAGATGGGGAAATCACTCAATTAAAGATGTATTGATATTCACTTTCACGTTGTTGTCTGTCATGCTGTTGTTTAAAGATGGGAAACAACGTTAGGCCTTCAAATATGAATATGATTTTGTTGAATAACGAAACTGAAAAAAAAATTGTAGAAATGAATATTACCTCATGGGGTATCAATTATCGACATCTGTTTCCCAGCTGCCTATGCGGTAGGATGACATAAAATGTTGGTCTTTATACAAAAGTAGTAGAATTGGGGAAGATTTTAAAGTATAAAATTGAAAAAGTGTAGATAGATTTTAGACATGAATTTTACCTTGATTTCTTCATTGAATATCCTTTTCGTAATGTCAGTTAACACGTTTTTTGTTGCCTAGATAATGAACGCATTGTTTTATTTGTTCATCTGTGTAAATGCAAGACATGAACTGTTAAAAATACCGTAATACTTTGCAATATAATCGATGAAATATAAAGCATATGACGTATACCCCACCGTTTTTGTTGTTTAAATAGTTTTCTTGAATGTTTTGTGAAATGTAAGAGATTGTATTTATAAGCACGTACATGGTTTCTTCGCCCACCAAAATTATTTCATTTAATTAGAAATTAATATAATATTCGTTAGTTTGTTGTCGTCCCTTGAGTGATAAGATCAACATTTTCCTCTAGTTTGTTATTATATCTTATTATATCTTATCTTCAAGTGTACCAGTTTTTGCTCTACTTTGTTAATAGCTATAATATAGGCATCTTTTATTTTCAATGGTTGAGATTTAATGTGAAGAACATTTCGATGGCTGAGATTAAGTTTCATGCAATGTTTTTTCTCTATGCTCCGCCGGCAATAGAAAAGGAAATTTCACCTTCTCTCTCTGACTTAACCTTTTCACCACCATTGTTTTCAATAAATAATATGACTGGAAATACAGTTTTCGCGTTGAAAAGGTTAGATTGAAGACATCACAAAACATTGGCCGGATACCAAGTTCCTAGCTGGGCTAGTTGGGTAGGTTGGGGTGGCCGAGCACCCGCTAGCCACTTCATTGGCTCCGCCCCTGCTAGTAATATAGATATAGATATAGATCTAGTGCAAGCAATTAAAACTAAATTGCAATATGTAACCATGGCCCATACATAAAAGAGTACCAAATGGGCTAGTTGAAAAGTTTGAGAGGGCCCAAAGTAAACTTTAGCATGCGTCTTTGCATAGAACCAATCAAACTGTTTCCATAAAAATTGTGCTTAAACATTACTCCCTCCGTCCCATATTAAGTGTCCATTTTTGACTTTTTAAATTCTTTTTTCATAAACTTTGACCGTAAATATTTTTCTTTATGTTATATAATGCTTACTGAAAATTATACCAATGAAAAATACATTCGAAACTCTATCCATTCATATATTTTGCATTGAGTATCATATAACATAAGAAGAAATAATTAAGGTCAAAGTTGAAGAAAAAAGACTTTAAAAAGTCAAAAATGGACACTAAATATGAGACGGAGGGAGTATTTAAATTTAATACCCTTCTATAATAGGAAGTTTACCCAACAAGCCTCTAAGTTCAAGAAACATGCCTTAGCTAGATTAGTTTTATAGAAAAAAGTCATTACTCTATACCTCAATCCTCAAACGTCTGACCACTTTGACCTACAGTACCAACTCAATTTGCTACAGTATTTGCTACAGTAAATGTGGCCCAAAGTCTGGCCCAAAATCCGGCCCAGAGTAAAAAAAATTACAAAACGGACCCTCAACTTTTAACTATTTACGAGGCCCAAAGTCTGGCCCAAAGTCTGGCCCAAAATCCGGCCCAAAGTAAAAAAAAATTACAAAACGGACCCTCAATTTTTAACTATTTACGATATCATATAACAAAATACACGCGGAAAGATTCTCGAATTGCGAACAAAACGAGCCCAATATTTCAATGCTTCTGACATACGTAAATTTGTCCCGAAGTAAAAAAAAAACACCGACCCAAAATTGAAAAAAAACCCTTTACAAAACGGACCTTCAACTTTTAACTATTTACGACTTTTTATATAATAAATTTTATTTATCAAATATATAACACGTATCTATCGATTCATTCAGATCAAAAAATACTGTGGAAAGATCTTCGAACTGCGAACAAAACGAGTCCAATATTAAAATGCTTCTAACGTACGCACGATTTTTAAAAAAATGTTAGAGTTTAATATAAATATTACTCTTACATTACAAAGAGCATGTAGTGTGACACTGTTGTGGGAACAGTGTGACGCTACAGTGCTACAGTATCGGCCCACCAGTTAGCCTAAAATATGACCAAAAAATTAGCCCAAAATCTGGTCAAAATTAAAGAAGTTATAAAAAAGGCCCTTCAAGTTTTTATTATTTACGATTTTTCCATAAAAATTTTAAATAAAAAATATAACGACAGAAATGCCTATGGATTACGAATAAACTGAGCCCAACATTGATATATTATAGACGTGCATACGCTTTTATAAAATACGTTGAAGTTTAATATGCGTTTTTAAAAAGAAAAAATTAGGCCAAAATCTGGCCCAAAGTAAACAATTTTTTTTTTACAAAACATATAAAAATTTTCAACACACACATTCTACAATACACTATGAGGCATGTTTTAATTTTGTCATTTTGTGCAATCTTGACAAACAGTCTATATCCGGCCATACATCATGAATATTTGTTGAGCTTATACCATTTTTTACTTAATTATCCACATGTTACTCACATAAAAATTATTTAAAAAATGGTACACTGTTTTGTATAGGATAAAATTAGTAACAAAAGATTACAAAAATGGCCCTCAAATTCTCACTAATTACGACTTTTTTATACAAGTTTTCTTTATCAATATGTGACGCACTTTTAATGAAAAATACAAGCCTTTAAAATACGACCAAAACGAGTTAATATTGATATGCTTTAAACGTGTGTACGATTTTATGAAAATATTAAAGTTCAGTACATGTTCTTATAAAAAAATATATAAAAATTTATGATAGCTTTTTTTTTAAAGTTTCATAAACCGTGCTACCCCCGCCGCAATGCGCGGGTTAAATTCCAACTCGTTTTAGTCAAGTTATAAAAGGTGCCACACAAATATTTTTGAATTTCTTACATGGAATAGTTTGCGTGTAAAACTAAAGCTTGTCATCAAATCCGATTTATCAAATGAGATGGATATGTGTTAAAGTATACATGTTTTTGATGTAAAAAATATCTCATTACGGTTTAATAAATATCGATCAATACTAAAATGCAAATATTGTAAAATTGTTATTTTATGTTGTAGTCATTTTACAAAGAGATTTGTATTGAAAAAGTATCGCATAAAATATATAAAGAAATCAGCTTTCATCTATCTTGCTATTTGGCAGGTGCATTCATCAATTGGAAATGTAATGGCTTATTCCCCTATTCTCACATCTCCAACTGCAAGAGCAATAGAATTAAGAAAATATTCACACTGACTAATGTTAAATGAATAAGCGATATACATCAAAAAGATAAAGTTTAAGGGGGAAGTTATATAGATAATATAAGAGGAAAAAAAAGGATAAGATAGTACAGAAGGCATGGAAACAATAGAAATATAAAAATAACGAAACACAATAAAAAAAAAGAATAACCATGTTCTCTATAAAAAAAAAAAAAAAAAAACAAAACTAGAAAATTATGTCGTAAAAAAATGGGCAGTTAATAACAATACAACTAGGAAGAACCTATAGCGCAAATAAAGAAACTAAATGTAAGTAGCAACGCGTTAGCGAGGATGAAAGCGCGGCGGTGGTACAGGAGAGATTGAAGAGCAAAAAACACACAATGAAGATGACCCTAAACTTCCAAATGACGAATAAAGAATATACAATAACACCACGAGATTCATAAAATATTGTCGTTTGAATTTTGGGATTATTTTATAAAATACTTCAAGATGAAAAGGTATTGTAAATAAAAATTTTAGTATCAAATTAGCTAAAGAATGGTATAATTGTGTTTAAAGAACAATCGTCACTACTATGAATATAGAGCAGAAATATATTCACGAAAACAAAACAATTTATAACAAACACAAACCTTTTAGAACCGATTTATTCTATTTTGAAGAGGAGGTAAAGAATATGTATACAACTAGAGAATTTACACCAATAATACAAGGTAAAACAAATCAACACCAAATTTTACAAAAAATGTGTCAAACCATGCAAATGAGGAAGAAAATCACGGAATTTTATAGTTTTCTTTTTATAATGTTTTCACTTATAATAATACGGAACTAGTTAAAAAAACAAAACTACCAGCGGACTTTAATATCTCATTTTAACTATCAAGATTGTTTTTTTCTTCACTTGGGAATTATCTAGAAACATTCACTCTTTGAGCTTCATTCCATTGCATTCGCGTCATTATTTGAGATGACAAACACACACACACACACACACACATATTCGATTTACATATCTTTAGTTCTTCCTTCATATTATCTCAAATTCAAATTACACTCTCCTAGTGACGGCAAAAAGCACTAAATATGAACACAGAAAAGGCGCGTTTAAATGAAAGCTAAACACATACAAAATACACGTTCACTTTTGCCGGGTGGCATTTTAAAAAATCCCAAAACATACAACTACTTCTGCAAAGTTTCAAGGGTGTCCTAAGGAACCCAAACCCCCCCAGCCCACCGCGACACCCCCCCCCCCGCGAAACACCCACCTTTCGTTGATCCATCCCTTGCGTAAACACATTTTGGTAATTTATTTGCTTCAAAGTTTAACACTTTTTGCAAGAATGTCACTACAACATATACCATTTTCCCCAGCGATAAATCCGTCGAATCCCGGGCGACTTGTCGCTGGTGATAGGTTTCCCGGGCGAGTCGCCCGGGATAAGTCGAACGGAAAAACTCGAAGGGGATACGTTCCCGAGAGACTTACCCGGGCGACAACGCCGGGCCCACATAGTTTCAGTCAAACAATTAATTGCCACGGTGGAGGGTTTTCCCGGACGATATGTCGCCCGGGATAATGATGTTATAAAATGCAGAGTTTATTATTGATACTTGATTAATTAATTACGTAGAATCCCGGGCGACATTTCGCCCAGGAAAGTGTTCCAAATAAATTGACTTGTCAACGTTAGCAGTAACTTTTTGTTGTTTAGTGGCACCTTTCCCGGGCGACATGTCGCCCGGGAAAGATTTGCAATGTTTTTTGTTTATCTTTCACGGGCGACATGTCGCCCGGGATACACCTTCAATAAATATTTTGTTTTACTTATCCTCGGCGACATGTCGCCTGGGATAAGTCTGCAATTTTTTTTTTGGTACTGCCTACACAGCAGGTTATTTCTAAAAAAAAATTTGGAATTTTTTTTAAAAAAATCTACCAATACTCAAACCTGTATAAACAAATATAGAATCTACCCAAATACATTACAACTTATACCAAAACACAATACGATCAACGCATTTGATATAATAAAGCTAAATACGTCTAAAATCCGAATAAACACAATATAGTCTACAAAACGGGTGACGAAGTCACAAAACTTGCATTATCCGCAAGATACAAGTCAATATTCACCTAGATAACATGTTCTAAATGTACAGGGAAACAAATGTTCACATAAGGGTCGCCAATATATACTTCAAAACACAAAATAGCATATACTTACCCAACATCTCCAAACTATCGTCCTCATTCTTCCCATCCTCGCCGCCGTCCTCATCATCTCCCGGCTCATCATCCTCGCACTCACCACTCCTGCTGCTACCATCGTACCCAGGTTGTGACTCAAGCTGCGTAAGCATCTGGTAAAACTTGTCGTTACTCCTAAATAACTTCATGAACATGTTCACCTGTTTCGTTAGCCGCTTCTCGCTCTTTTTGAGCTTAGCAACATCGTAGGAGTGCGTGCATGTAGGCGGGGGCGGAATGACCGTGCCCTGTCCTGGCAAAACCTTACCAACATCGGGAATGTGCCCTCGCTGCTTGCCCCCGCGAATAATGACCATGATCTCTTCTTCGGTGTAGGGCACACCCGAGGATGTCTCGGAGCCTAGACTCTGTAGCCTCAACATCTCATCCTATGTAGTCACAAAAATACAAGATAGTTAATATGTTAGTCGGGTTACTACATTATTTCTCGACAACTCATTAAAGTGCATGTTTTGAAACAAAACTTACATATAGAGCTTTGTCCTCAGGGTTCAAGAATACGCCGCCAACAGTATGTGTCAAGAAGAATGTATGGATCAGCGACGGGTACTCTCGAGTAGCTGAGCTCTCCATCTGCACATACACATGTATATAAGATGAAACAAATTAAAAACGACAAATCACAACACATCAAAGCATTATATATATATATATATATATATATATATATATATATATATATATATATATATAATTGTAATGTTTATTACATGCATATCTCAGAGGGCGGCAATAGACCGAGATCCCTGTCGGCATACGACCTTGCTCTTTGCCCGGTTTTTTTATTTTGAGCAGCCCAGACAAGGTTTTTAGGATCATTTCAAAAGGCAATCTGCGCATCCCAATCTACCTCGGAAATGTGCGAGGGACGTACGCGTCTGATGCGCTCCACGTCGTAAGTCTCGTCCTCGTCAGGAACCCGATACCTTTCCTTGAGAGCAGCCTTCTTGCCATTGTAAATCTTTTGCAGATGCCGCTAGATGGCCGCATAGATTTGTGGCCAGCGATCGGATTCCATGTGGGGACGCAAGTCAATCTGGGTGTGCAATCATATACAACAAAGACAGAGTTAGAGATATAATTTATATATTTATCTAAATTTGTTTATTTATTTATATAATGTAAATAAATAAACGAATTTAGATAAATACACACAATTAAATAAATGAACACGATAATGAAATAAACATAAAAGGATAATGAAATAACTTACACTAATCTTTTCCACGACACCCGCCTTCTGCTCCGGCGGCACTTGGCGCCAAGAAGGGTGGTCAAAGCATATTCTAACGAGTCTCCGAGGTAGGTTGGCCTAATGAGAAGTTGTTCACACGGAGAGAACATTAGGGTTCTTCTTTTTTCGCCCCAAACTCAAAAACGGTTCGGACGGGGCCATTTTTATCCGTGATGGCTTTTAACCCGAGGTTCCAGGTCTCCTGACGGGTATGCATCCTACCCGCTCTCCTGCCACCCAAATTGGGTTTTTGGGTGCCCTTACCTGCAAAATCAAGTGAGTGATAAAGTCATAAAAATTCAAGGCAAGGAAATTCATTGTATTTAAGTTATGCATGTATTATTTCATCCAGAGAAATTCTTACCTGGTTACCTAAAGCAACCCCACAATCCTGGTGGGTATTTGGTAAGGAGTGGGGACGATCATCACCTACCACCGTCACCGCCGTGACTCGTTGCATACATCTGCTGACATTGTACAGTTGCATTAGGGTAACATATAGAAATTTCTATGAAACAAATAATAAATGCATGCACACATACTTAATACTTTACACATCAAATAAATATACACATTTAACAATCCACAACAGTTTATCTCATTCATTCAAAAATATATATGTGTCCTTTTGCTAGTTACAACTAAAGATCAACATTTTCTTCTTCATAGAATAAACAAACATTTACAACATCTCAATATCAAGGTTGACGAGCGGTCTTCATTCATCAGAATCTGCTAAATCATGAGGCATGGGGTCTCGCCTCATCAATAATTTCATCGTCTTTCTTCAAACAAAATTCAAGGGTATCTGGTGGTGCGTCAACATCTATGATTGACCATTATATGCTTGGCAGTCAATTTCACAAGTCATATCAAACTATTAAAAAGTGCGAATCAGATGAGTTGTCGACATGGATACATCAGGGTCGTCCTTTCCACAAGACACCACGTTGGCAAATTTTGGGACTCACATGTTTGCGACCTTCCAATCCGTAGTGGTAGTACTGACATACCTTCATGGTTGAAGCATTGGTTCTTGATGTGTTGAGAAAAATGTATTGATCATTTTAAAACGCTCCTCACATTTGCCTTGATTTGTGTTATGTTGTTTCTAATGACAAAATTTTGGATACGTCCTTTGTTGCTAGTGTCGAACCACTTAACTCGGACAACAAAGTTTGAAACGAAATGGATATGTCTTACGAAAAACTATCAGCAAGATTAAATCATGATTTCAAGCTGTTTCAATAATACCATTTCTCCTTCCGGACCAGGAGAACCCAATATGCCGCTGTTTTGGGTTGTGCGATGTTCATCGCGGCTGTGCATGACAAACCTCACACCGTTAACTACGCAAGAGTTGACTAAGATTGGAGTCTGTGATGGTCCACAAGCCAAAGCGAATAACTCGCTGCTTTCGCTAACACCTGGGTCATTTTCTACGTGACGTTGACGGATCTATAAAGAAGATAAGATCAGATAGAGAACACAAAATATGATGTCATTATTTTTACAGTTAAATACACTCCAATAAGTCCTAAGTTTTTCCTGCTTCCCAAACCAGCCGGGGAATTCTTCTTTCATGTCTTTGTTAGGAAATTCACTGAAAAATGTTCATGGTGTTAGAATAAGTCGTCCGAAAAGATAAGTTAAGAAAAAGAAGTTTCAAAATAAAAACACGTACCTCTTGAACTTGGCCCGGTACGTGTCGATTTCAGGACTGTTGTGAAGTACATACCATATCACTTTCTTCAATTCTTGGTGATCAATACGAATAACCGATCGTAGACCAATCAATTTACATAGTGAGTTGAACACCTGAAACTAACACGTTGGAGGAGGGCAATCCACATTACTTTTGGGACGATTAAATTTCACGGTAACATCCTGAAAATAATGAGAACTGAAAGTCAATGCTTCTTCTGTAACAAACCCTCGCAAACGAACTTCCGCTATAGCTTTATTTCATACATAATTTTTTAGCTTCTTTATATATCTTTTAAATGGATACATCCAGCAGGGGCGAATAGGCCCGCTGAAAACGACCTCTAGAGGTAAATGGATAACCAAGTAAATCATAATGTTAAAGAAAGCAGGAGGATATATGAGCTCAAAATTGCACAGAATATCGATCACCTTGATCTGAGATTTCAACATGTCATCCACCATCAAGTTGAGTGCTGAATTTGCTGTAAAGGGAATAAAATAGCTCGGATTAGTGGTTTTGCAACGTCTCGAGTGGCAAAGTATTGCTGAGGGTCCGTTAAGGAAGTAAACGTTACTTCATTATATGACCAGTCATGAGATTCAGGCTCCGTTATAATGGGTATCATTATCGGTGACTTTGTGCTTGAAGTTGGATCTGAACCCATCTGGTAGTTTAACTCCTTTGATGAACTAACAAAACTTTTTTCTGTCCTCTGATGTGAAAGAATACGCAGCCTGAGACTTCGAGCACTTCTTGTTTTTGTTTTGGCCAAGCCACAAGCCACTTCGAATGCCTAGTCTTTTCAAGTCTTGTCTTGCCTTGGCGGTGTCTTTAGATTTGTCATTCATTAACTACAATGGTTCAAGGATACTTCCAAACACATTTATTTTCAATATGCATGACATTATAATTGTGTTTTTAGTGTAAGAAAAGCCAATACTCAAGCTCGTAAAAAATAGATCGTTTAGTCCAGTTCAGCTCGACAAGAACATTGCATTTTATCTTCACACCCCCAAACCTCGGATGTTTACCCGTCACACGCGTAGGCAATCTAGCAAGTTGAGTCATAATTGCATCCCGGCCAAATTCTCTAGGAGGATCTCCATTTTCGGTTTTACCATTGAATTCAAGTGACCTCCTCCATTTATGGGGCTTCTTTAAGAATCTTCGGTGGCCAACATAAGCTGTTTTGCCTAACACACGCACAGATGGAGTGTCTTCATTACATGTAGGGCATGCCTTGTAACCTTGCCCACTCCACCCAGACAAACTACTTCGAGCAGGAAAATCATTGATGGTTCATAAAACCATCGCTCTTATATTAAACTTTTGGCATGTAGCAACATCTATAGTCTCGACACATGGCTTTACCCGTAAATCCTTTAGGTCATCAATCAACGGCCTCAAGTAAACATCAATATCCTTGCCCAGGGATTTAGGGCCAGGAATTAATAACGTCAGCATGAAAGAACTCTTTTTCATACATAACCACGGAGGCAGATTGTATGTTGTCAGTATCACCGGCCGCATGCTGTAAGACTAACTAAGGTTGTCGAATGGATTGAAACCATCAGCAGCCAACCCTAATCAAACATTTCTTGGTTCTGCAGCAAAATCTGAATACTTGGTGTCAAAGTCCTTCCATGCTCTACCATCAATCGGGTGTTGCATTTTACCGGGCTCCGTACACTTTCTAGTAGCATGCCAAGTCATTTCCTTTGCAGTGTGACTAGACTTGTACAAACGTTGTAGTTTAGGAATAATTGAAAAGTAGTGCAACACCTTCTTAGGAACTTTCTTCCCCGGTGTGTTACAATCTTTCCATCTACTCGTGTTACACAGCTGACAGAAATGCACATCTTTGTTAGCGTCGCCCCAAAATAAGAAGCAATCATTTACACAAGCATGTATCGACTCGTACCCTAACCCGATCGTTTTAAATGTCTTCTTTATTGCATAGTATGATGGTGGGAGCTTGTATCCTTTACCGATGGGAAATAAATTTTGGAAAAACTCTAGCATTTCATTGAATATATAATCAGTCAATTTACCTTTAACCTTAAAATAGGTAAACTTTTCCATAAAGTTTAATCGAGTCACGTAGTCACAACCAGGGTACAGCTCCTCGTTGGCACTTGCATATAACTCTTCAAACTCCTTACGTTTAGCTTGAGTTGGGTTGTTACTTGTCTCACCAATATCTCCTTGAGTTGGCTCATTTTGTTCATTATTCAGAGGAATATAGTTAAGATCATTAAGGCACGCTGTCATGTCACTCATCTGAGGTTGTCTTGTGTTATCTATTACTGGCGGTGGCGGAGGAAGATCCGGTTCACCGTGGTGAATCCATGTTTTATAACTTGGGTCAAACCCATACTTCGAAATGTGGTCTGAAAGGTGTTTGATGGATACCCACAATACTAGACGACAAGACTTACATGGACATCTTATATTCCCCGCACTATCCACTAACGGCTTGCAATCATCGACGAATTTCTTAAGACCGGTATAAAATGCTTTTTCATGTTTCCCTAAACTTGTCCAACTCTTATCAATTACCATAACTGCGTTTTAACAATACAATTAGTTATTATATGCAACTTAATTAAACACATTCAAACGAGGAATACGAAATGTTTTGTTCACCTAGTGCAACTATGGAAGGCAATCCTAACCCACTCTTTGAATGATTCGTCTCATATATGAATGCGTATAACCGATTTACTATTTGAGAAAATTTCGGCAGCATTTCCCCTCAACTCCTCAAATATGTGATTAAAGACATATTCGTAGGAGTAAAGGAGAAATACCGTCGAAATCATCTCAAATAGTAAACCAATTATACGCATTCATATCCTAAATGAGACAAAACATTCAAAAAGCAGTCCCAAACTGGGGACTTTCCGAAATTAATTTCTAATAAATTAATTTCGGACGGGTTTTCTATAGGATGATTAAATTCAGACGGGAATATTCCGAATTTAATCACTAAAATCCTAAAACATTCCTAAACGGTTCAATAAAACAAATATCAAACGTATATCCATTTATGTCATATAAAAAGCATACATTTAAATCAAATATTTACTTCCAATATTTACTTCCAACAACAATAATAACCACTATATCCGTATAAACACGAAACATACATAATTTCAACGCAATTCACCTAATAATAACTATAAAATAAAAAAATTTAAACAATAAACATTCCCCGGCGACATGTCCCCCGGGATACCAAAAGGAGAAAAAAAAATTAAACATACCTTATCGGCTGTTGTAGGCTCGGCTATGAACTCGGCTGCAAAAATTAAACACCACCAACAATTAATTAGAGGATTAGAAACAGAAGTAGAAGAATTATCATTTTGAGGGTAAAGGAAAGAATTATGTTTAGAGGAGTGGTATGTGCTTAATTACACATACCTTTTTCCATTAAAAACAGACTTAAAAAACCAGAAACAGAAAAAAACTGCCAAATATATGTTTGTTTTGCATTTATGTTGTGCAGGAAACGAATATCCAGAAAAGGACGAAAAACAAAGCTAAAAACGACAAAACTGAGCACGGAATGGAAAAGTGTGAAAAGACGAAGCCAAATCGAAGTAACTTGCTGTGAACTCGATCTGTTTTGATACCAGATAAATCCCGGGCGACATTCCCGGCGTCATATCGCCCGGATTATAGATAATTTGTCGTTTGCTAAAATGGCGGCCATAACTAAAATATTGGAGGCATTTTCAGAAATAATAAAAAGTTTCCCTGGCGACATGTCGCCCGGGATTCCTTTTATTATAATTTTAAAATATTTCCCGGGCGACATGTCGCCCGGGATTATAGATAATTTGTCAATTTAGGGCCAATGTCGCCAATACTAAAATATTGAGGTCATTTTTTCATGGCAAATAATAAACGTTTCCCGTGGCGACATGTCCCCGAGATTCATTAAGATATAAATTTAAAATGAATCCCGGGCGACATGTCGCCCGGGAAAGTGTTTATTAAAAAAATACTAAAAGCTGTATATTTATTAAATTTATTTTTAAAGCTTTTAATAATTAATATTTATATACTTATGTTTTTTATAAATAAAATATATATAAATAATAATTTTAAACAAAAATTATATATTTTAGAAAATATATAATTATGAGTCGATATGTTATCGTTGTACATTAGATGTTCAACGGATGAGTCGATATGTTATCGTTGTACATTAGATGTTCAACGGATGAGTCGATATGTTATCGTTGTACCTTAGATGTTCAACGGATGAGTCGATATGTTATCGTTGTACATTAGATGTTCAACGGATGAGTCGATATGTTATCGTTGTACATTAGATGTTCAACGGATGAGTCGATATGTTATCGTTGTACACTAGATGTTCAACGGATGAGTCGATATGTTATCGTTGTACAGTAGATGTTCAACGGATGAGTCGATATGTTATCGTTGTACACTAGATGTTCAACGGATGAGTCGATATGTTATCGTTGTACACTAGATGTTCAACGGATGAGTCGATATGTTATCGTTGTACACTAGATGTTCAACGGATGAGTCGATATGTTATCGTTGTACACTAGATGTTCAACGGATGAGTCGATATGTTATCGTTGTACATTAGATGTTCAACGGATGAGTCGATATGTTATCGTTGTACATTAGATGTTCAACGGATGAGTCGATATGTTATCGTTGTACATTAGATGTTCAACGGATGAGTCGATATGTTATCGTTGTACACTAGATGTTCAACGGATGAGTCGATATGTTATCGTTGTACATTAGATGTTCAACGGATGAGTCGATATGTTATCGTTGTACATTAGATGTTCAACGGATGAGTCGATATGTTATCGTTGTACACTAGATGTTCAACTGATGAGGTCCATATGATATTCGTTTGTACACTAGATGTTCAACGGATGAGTCGATATGTTATCGTTGTACATTAGATGTTCAACGGATGAGTCGATATGTTATCGTTGTACATTAGATGTTCAACGGATGAGTCGATATGTTATCGTTGTACACTAGATGTTCCCGCCCAAAACTCCCGCCCAAAACTCCCGCCAAAAACTCCCGCTAAATGCTCCCGCCAAAAACTTGCGCCAAAAACTCTTTTATACCATAAAAGCAGATACTATCACAACCACAAACATATCACACATTCTTACCATCATAACCACAAAAAGATGGTGAATATGGTGCCACATGAAGCTTTTGCGTGTAGGTGTGCAGAAGGAGATGTAGTTCTTCGACAATCGTATAAACCTGAGAGTTACGGTAAACTATACTATGCATGTCCAAAATCAATGGTAAACTTGTACATGTTTTTTATTTGTGTAATATATAAATATTCTGGTTTATAGTTAAAAGAGAAATAATTTCTTTACTATTTAACAGCCTCCGAATCAATTTGGATGTTGGATTTTTTTTATGGAAGAGACCCGACTCTCCGTGAATTGATGAGTTTCTGCTTTTCAGGAGCTACCAATCGACTCCAAGTTACTCTGCAAGACATTCAACACCTCCAAGCTATAATTCAGGACCGTTCAACTCCCCGAGCTATACTTCAGGACCCGCAACACACCTACAAACTATTCTCTAAGATCTTCAAGAAATGAAGAGTGCTCAAACTGCAAACACCTGCGTGGAAAGATAAGTGTACTCAAGGCAACAATGGAAATGCATATGCATCCGGAACAACACACAGTTAATTCGGCTGCACTATTTCACGAAGTTTCTCAACTAAATTGAAAAGCTAGATTTTCCGAGTAGTTTTGTCATTTGCAATGTAAATCGTATGTTTTAAGTATCTGTTTTGTAAGTCGTATTGTGTCATTTACTAAAAGAAGTGGTAGTATAAATCTTTTCTTAAAAAAGGAATGTTTGTTTTGTGCATCTTGAAACAATATACAATACATCATGTTCAACCATAGAAGGGTAGTACATATCCTGACCGAACCGAGAAAATACGGCATAACGGCATACAAAATACACACTATATTTTTTGTTAGAGTATACGGCATATCGGACATAAACGAACCTAGAAAACGTAGTTTTTTTATATAAGTATTTATAATATTTTATTAAGTATCTTTTTAAATGTATATTATAAAAACATATTTTTATAAATAATAATGATTTTAAAGGCAAAATTAATTTTTTTTATAAAATAACTTATCCCGGGCGACATGTCGCCCGGGAAACCTGAGCGGGAAAAATTGCCGCCAGGATTTTCGGTGATTTTGTATTCCTAAATTTTAATAAAAATCTTCCCGGGCGACATGTCGCCCGGGAAACATTGTATTAAAAATTATACAGTTTTATAAATATTAAAAAACTGTAAAAGTTTTAATTAAAAGTTTCCCGGGCGACATGTCGCCCGGGAAAACTGTGGCAAAAAATATTATACATTAATACATATTAATTATCACTAAACACAAAGATTAAACGTGGAAATATTATCCTGGGCGACATGTCGCCCGGGATTGTCGAGCGGGAAATTTGCCGCCAGGATTTTCGTTGATTATTTTGGTCAAACTGAAACCAACTTATCCCGGGCGACATGTCGCCCGGGAAACTAACCAAATACTTTGACTAAAAAGTCTATCAGAATTGATGCCACGTCGGATGAATTTTTGTCGTTTAGCGAGCTTTCACGGGCAACAAATGTCGTCCGGGAAAAGTTCGTCGCCCGTTCTAAGTTTTCTTGTAGTGAAAGCTGCCACATAGCTCACCATGATATACAACTCACCAGTAGGTTCGACACTGTTTAGTTTGATTCCTTTTCTTTTCTAAACTATTAAAAAAGTTACAGAGAAAGAAACAAAAGATAAAATAATAAATGGCAACCACGACCAGTCACTAACTATTCTCTTAAAGTATTGATATATAGCTATCATGGGACATTACCTGATGCTTCTTTCAGTGGTATACCCTGCTCATGTTGTGCTCCATTTCATTAAGGGTGTATGTATTTTAACTAATAAAAATTTTCCCCTCTTTAAAAAATTTCAGCATATACTAAGCTTTATGACTCATGTGGCATGGAATAGGGATGTGATTAGTAGGCATAATGATGAATTACTTTGCATTTAATGACATAACGAAAGACACACTTGTCTTTTTGATGACTTGGTTTGCGAAGTACCAGCAATACAAGGGAAGATACTTCTATTTGGCTGGACAAAGATATGCCGGTTAGTTCAATTTGTTCATTTATTTAGTTAGAATTTCTACAAGGGCAGAGACTTCTATTTGGCTAGACAAAGATACTCCAAATTTTGATGGCACATACACATACCGTGGATACTCTGATCACATGGTTTATGAAGAGCGTTTTGTCCTCCGTTGGCCTGATAATTTGCCACTTGATTCTAGTGCACCATTGCTTTATGCTGGAATTACAAGTTAAACTCATGCCTCTTATAAGCCATAACATCAACTTGATTTAAAGTTTATCAAGTAAAACTGATACTCTATCAACTTTACTTGCTGAACTTTCTATGCATCTGGCTTTTAAAGCTGGTACCTATCAAGGTTATCAGCAATGAATCATTGAATCAAGTTCCTAAAAGCATTGTAATTACATTTAAATCACATACCTGATTTAATCTGTGTTTTAATATTGTTTAGGACAACTTAAACCCATTTAACAGCTTTGTATATTACAACAAGACAGTTATATCATCAACCTTCTTTGGGTTTAATCTATCTTTTTAATAAATACTTTATAATTTATAAAATTAAATATACTTTGTATATTAAACTGTCGATATATATTTATGTGCTTTTCAGCCACCTCCGCCAGCTACTGATACCAATCCATACATGAAGAGTAATTTCCTGACCAATGGAAAAAGCTCATAGACTTCATTCATGAACCCGTTCAATCTTTGTTGAACATGCAGTAACATGTCTACATTTGAGTATTCAACTTTTATTTTTTTGTGTTTTAGATGCAAAGGCAGAAAACAATGTGCGATCATTTTAAAAGATGAGCAATGCTACATCCACAAAGGATTTACAAAATAAAATCCACAAAGTGACTTGGCAAGTGTGTTGGTCCAATCACATTGCATATTAATTTTTTTTTCTTCTTGCTTACCCTCCACATTTTGTTGCCAAATCATCATGTGGATATTATTTTGTAAAGTTTTGATGGATGTAGCATTATTCTTAAAAGATTCATCAAGTAAGTATTGCCACCCCTTAACAAATTACACCTATCAGTAGGCAAGTTGCAAAGCCAACACCTGTTTATGAATTGAGTGAATAAAATATATTATTTTATATGTAAGTAATGACTAAATACATACCCAATATTACAATTTCATAAACCCATCATACACTATAAAATATCAACCTCAACGATATATTGATTTAACTTTCTGACCATATGTACACATAATATTTCATGAACAAAACATAAAGAATGCATGAGAGGAATGAGATTATTCACTTTGTTGCATCGGTCTTTGTTGTTACTGATCTTTTCATTAACAAGTGTTTTGTATCCTCAACCAGCTACTTTATAACTATATAGAATTGTATTTGATACTTATTAGTTACTCCCTCCGTCCCACATTAAGTGTCCACTTGACTTTTTCAAAGTCTTTTTTCTTCAACTTTGACCTTAATGATTTCTTATTATGTTATATGATGCTTGATGCAAGATATATGAATGGATAGAGTTTTGAATATATTTTTCGTTGGTATAATTTTCGTTTAATATTATATAACACAAACAAAAATATTTATGGTCAAAGTTGATGTAAAAAGACTTAAAAGATTCTATTGTGGACACTTAATATGATGAAGCCATAGAATAAATCTTAGAAATTAAACAATGTCATGGGTACATGATCGATAACTGATTATGTTATACTTACTACTAAATATCTTCTTAAATGGAACGTGGTAATTGATTTTTAAGCTTTGAACAAGTTGACTTTTATAAACGCAACACATAAACCAGATTGTTTCATCACGTTACTAACAAAGCATTGTGCATATTTTGGAAAAAAATGCATTTTTAAGACTTCTTATTGTATGTAAGAATGCCTACATGGATTCTCTCTGGGTTAGTCTTTATTGGTTTAGTGTTCAGGAGCTAGAATAAAAAGGAATATATAAGAGTCATTTGTAGCTACTGTGAATTCTAGGCTGGGCCACCTTGTCTCATATGAAAGACTACCCGCCTATCCATACAGCTTTCAGAGGGATCTTGCCAAAAGACTAGTTGGCGTCTACCTGCCTCTTCTGATGGGATTATATTGGTTCCATCGCTGCAGCATTAAACATGCCTCAGGTGACCACAATTTCATGCTTGGGGTTCCCTTGCCTTATTCTTTCACTGCAACGTATGTTTGACTAATAGTTGGAAAACTTCGCTTGACATAGTCAAATATTTGGTTGAATTTTAAATTTTTTGATAATGAAATTGAAGGGCTTCCGAGAGCAGCTTTATGGTTTCGATACACACAGTCTTGGCTTTCTGCTTGATTTACCAGGTCTGTAACATTTCTATAATCAAAAACATTAATTTTCAATTTGTGAAATACAATCAGGTTTCATTATTCTCACCCTCCCAACACATTTATCATTTCAAATCCAATTAATTTGGTTGGCCCCCTCATGGTTCTTTGACTGAAATCAATATCTTTTTTATGTATACAGGTCTTGTGTATTAAAGAAGAATTTAGAGCAGAAGTAACTTATGCTGGAGCTAACTTCTACAAACCTATTGAACCCTACTAAATCTGGGTTAAACCCGGTTTAGTGTCCATGCCCTCCAAATAGAAAAACGAGGGTAAAGGACTATGATCTGACTTGGCTTGAAGCTCATGACCCTATGTTGTACAAAGTCACTTTACTCGTGATGGGACACTATTATACCACATTAAAAGGTATTAACCAAATAAATAACTTTTGGTTATGGGTTCAGAGACTGTGTAATGACAATACGCCATAGTAATTGTTTTCCATTGAAAAGGCTAAAACATAATGCTTTTAAAATCGTCAGTTTATTCAGATTTTGCATAGTGAAAACACCGTTGATGATTCCGTTTGAGCATTTTCATTGATTACAAGTAAAAAAACACTTACTGTCTATGCATTTATATGGTTGTGTGTTTCTTATGGAATGCAACGGATATGTGCTAGAACCTTATGTACAGTGATTAATGAAAACTTAATTTATTTACGGAATTTGGTAATTAGTGTTTCGTATTTGATGTACATTGAAGTTTAAACATTGTTTTTTAAATTACTGAAGCAAATGTTGGGAATTATGCATTCCTGACTTATTACCGTTAGTTATATTAGTTAGTACCGATAGTGTAATTAGTACTAATAGTACAAAATAGTTAGTACTGATCAGTTAGTTAGTACTGATATTATAAAATAGTTAGTACCGTTTAAGATATATGTATGCGATATTATAGGAAAAGATATGCATTATCTTTTACGCGTTTTGTAAGTTTGTTAGGGTTTATCCTTGGTCTATAAAAGGAACCCTATGACATTAGAGAATTTATAGATCTCATATACAATCTCATATCTCATAGTTAGTAATCTGTAATTGTTTTAGCAGATTAATATAAATGTTTAGTTATCAGTATTCATTGTTCTTCTTAGCATTGTAAGTTAGATTCCGCCTAACTTATAGTGTTTATAGTCATTGTTTCTCCTGTAGTTTGTGTGGATCTATTCATATTAACTACAACCCTTAACAAGGTAGAAAGATCTATATTCAAAGAGATCTACAAATGGTATCAGAGCCTATAGAGAAACTCTAAGTAAGAAGAACAAAAACCAGTTATAAACCTCTATATTACAAATATATTCAATGGCTGGATCAGAGGATGAAATTCCACCACCACCATCACAAACACCAACACAACAAACCCCTCACACTGTTTCAACCATCAAACTTCCTATTCTTAAGAAGGGAGAATATGACATATAGGCCATGAAAATGGAACATTATTTGGCTCATACAGACTATCCTATCTGGGAAGTTATTTAAAGAGGAAATGGTCCTGTGAGTGTCTCAACTAATACAAATGGTTTAATAAAGGTTCTGCCTCCCAAGGCTGCAGAAGAAATTTAGGCCAGAGAAAGAGAAAGAAAAGCAAGGACCACCTTACTTATGGCTTTACCAGAAGATCATCTTGCTAAATTTCATAAAATGACTGATGCTAAAGAGATGTGGAAAGCTATCAAATCTAGATTTGGTGGAAATGATGAATCAAAGAAGATGCAAAAGTATATTCTAAAGCAACAGTTTGAAGGCTTCTCTGTATCAAACTCAGAAGGGCTACATAAAGGCTATGACAGGTTTCAGAGTCTTCTGAGTCAACTAGAGATTCATGGTGCAGGCATTTCCACTGATGATGTAAATCAGAAGTTTCTTAGGTCTCTACCTTCTGCCTGGTCTCAAGTTTCCTTAATCATGAGGACCAAGCCAGGAGTGGACAATCTCAGTTTTGATGATCTGTATAATAATCTTAGAGTCTTTGAGTCTGATGTTAAAGGCTCTACTACATCATCCTCTAGCACGCAAAATGTGGCATTCGTTTCAGAGAACACTAGCAGTACTAATGATGTTAGTACCGCTTATGGTGTTTCTAATTCTTCTGGTCATAACTCACAATATGAACATACTTCATCATACTCCTTACTTTCAAATCAATCCAGTTACCCACAATTGGATCATGAGGATCTGGAACAGCTTGATGAGTTTGATTTAGAAGAAATGGGCTTGAAATGGCAGGTGGCCATGTTTTCAATGAGAATGAAAAAGTTCTACAAAAAGACAGGTAGAAAACTATAATTTAATGCCAAGGAACTGGTTGGTTTTGACAAAACCAAAGTCGAGTGCTATAGTTGTCACAAGATAAGGCATTTTGCTAGTGA
The DNA here is from genome assembly GCA_026074375.1 of Tanacetum coccineum. Taxonomy (NCBI): domain Eukaryota; kingdom Viridiplantae; phylum Streptophyta; class Magnoliopsida; order Asterales; family Asteraceae; genus Tanacetum; species Tanacetum coccineum. The sequence goes on along the minus strand of BQNB010018192.1, from coordinate 41,147 downwards.
GTGCAGATCCAAGGGGAATCAAGATAGTAGGAGGAGAGATGCTTGGAAAACTAGGAATAAGGATAAAGACAATGGGAGAAGATTTGGTAAATAGGAGGACTCTATAGCTTTGGTGACTCTTGATGGAGAAGGTATTGATTGGACCAGTCACTCAGAAGATGAACAGGAGAACTATGCTTTAATGGCTTGCAGCAGTTTAGGCTCAGACACAGAGGTAACTTCTTGTTCAAAAGAATATAAAAAGTCTTATGCTAAGCTTAAAAAATTGTATGATGAACAGAGGGAACAACTTGGAGATGCCAGTATAGAAATACAGGCATATACTCAAGCTTTAAAGAAAGTTGGAGCATAATTAGTTGCTCAATACCTGGTATATTGTAAGTACTATATATAGTCTCTTCCAACTTTGGAAGAGACAAGTTAGTCAAATATTCATTTACAAAGAAACACTTTCTCTCTCTAGACTATTCTCTCTCTAGTGTTTCTCTCTCTAGAAACTAACCAGATTCAAGAATCGACCCCGTGTTATGATATAAGATATACCACAATCAACAAACTCAACTTTGGTATGAGGAAAAGATAAGGTTTATGAAAATTGACTTAGATGATAAAACTGATGTCCTTACATACCATAAGAAACTATTGGCAGAAGCTGAAAAAGAAAAAGAAGATTTAAAAGCTAAAGTAGAAAAATGGCACAACTCTTCTAAAAATCTTAATATTTTGCTAAATAGTCAGATGAGTGCTAGGGATAAGGCTGGGCTTGGGTATGGTGATCAAATGAATAAAGGTGTTTTAAGTTATGAAAATGAAGTTTTCCAAAGTGTGTTTGTCAGTAGGACAAGTGAAATAGAAGATAGTCTTGTGAATGATAGATATGTAGAGGGGATGCATACTGTTCCCCCTCCAATGACAAGGATCTACATCCCTTCTGGACCTGATAAAGAAATAGATGACTCACAATTTATATATGATCCAAAGTAATCTAAACCTAGTGAATCTGATGCTAGGAGCAGTGACTTTAATTCTTGTGAATCCAATTGTAGTGAAGAAACACATGAATCTATGCCCGAACCAGTTGTCAATGAACCCAAAGTAGTAAGTCAACCTAAAGTTTGGTCTGGCGCTCCTATCATTGAGGAGTATGAATCAGATAGTGAAGATGAACATGTGTCTCTACCCACAAAAGAACATGAAACACCTAGTTTTGCTTTTATTAATACTATTAAGCATATAAAAACTCCTAGGCAAACTGTTAAAGAACAAAACACATGTAGTCAGAGTCCTAAACCTGACAAAAAGGATTGTAGTGGTTTAATGTCTAAAAAACTGGGTTTGGGATATGGGTATACCAAAAAGGCATGTTTTGTATGTGGAAGTTTTTGCCATCTTATTAGAGATTATGATTTCCATGAGAAAAGGATGGCTAAACAAGCTGAATTAAACAATAGGATGAGCAAGGGGTCTGGTCAAAGGGAGATTAGGCCAGTCTGGAACAATGTGCAAAGAGTGAATCATCAAAACCAATTTGTTCCAAAAGCAGTACTAACTAGAACTGGCAAGATTCAAGTTAATACTGCTAGAACTAGCGGTACTAACACAGTTAATACTGCTAAGCATAATTTTTACAGACAGGCAGTACCAACTAATGTTGCTAGGAAAGTTAATACTGTTAAGCCTATTGTGAAAAATGCTGGACCAAAAACTGGTTTTCATAAAACTCTTTCATCTTTTAGAAAGCCATTTAATAGAACAACAACACTTAGAACAAATTTTTCAAAACAAAAGGTTAATACTGCCGAGGTAAATGCAGTTAGTGCTGTTGGGGGGAAAAGGGAAACTGCTGTTAAGCCCTCAGCAGGTTGTAATTGGAGACCAAAAAGACATTACTGGAACAAAGTCTCCAAATACAATGGTGGATCAAGTCCTAGAAATTGTGCTACTTTCAAAGATCCACTAGGCAGACCCAAGTCCAAAAAGGCTTGGGTCCCTAAGAGAATCTAATCTCTTTTATTTAATGTGCAGGATTATCCACAAAGAGCTCTACAAAACAAAAAGTGAAAAAGTTAGCTGAGGAAGAAGCTACAAAGGCTGCACTCTCTAATGAATATGATTTTATTCAGGCAAGACTTAATGCTGACAAGATACTTGCTGAAAAGCTTCAAGAGGAAGAGAGAGAAATGTATACTATTGAGCAGAGAGCCAAACTTCTTCATGACACTATTGCTGCCCAAAGAAGATTTCTTGCTCAACAAAGATCTGAAGCTATCATAAATAAACCTCTATCAAGAAATCAGCTTAGGAACCAAATGATGACATATTTGAAGCATGTTAGAGGCAAGAAGCATTCTGATCTGAAGACCAAGAGTTTTAAAGAAATAAAAGCTTTGTATGAAAAGATAAAAAGATCTGATGATAGTTTCATTGCTATTGGTTCTGCTGAAGATGAAAAAGTAATCAAGGAGATGAATGAACAAGTTGCTGATGCTTCTAAGAAGAGAGTGGAGAAAGATGACAGTATTAAGGGAGAAATTAAAGAAGAAGAAGGAACTAGAAAAAGAAAGCTTGGTATAAGAAAGAAGATGAAATCTAAGAAAAGAAAGTTCACTTTTAAAGATGATGAAGAGTTAAGATTGTGTTTAACTATAGTTTATGATGAGGATAAGGAAGTGAATTATGAGATACTTGACAAGAAGTATCCTATCATAGAATGGAGATCTGAGTATCTTACAACCAAACCACAGTATGATGAGACTGAAGAGGTAGAAGATGTTTATCTTAATGTGGTGATTAGAAGTAATAGACAAAGAAGATACTTAGTACTTTGATGGCAGTGCTTTCAATACTTGATAGAGATGACATCTGTGCTATATATCAACTTGTGATGAACAGATACCAAGATGAGACACCTGAAGGATTTGACAAAATACTTTGGGGAGATTTGATAATCATGTTCAATCAAAGTGGAAATGATGAGTTTTGGAATGCACAGCAAAATTGGAAGATAGTGAGCTGGAAGCTACATAGTTCTTCAGGGATACACACTATAATGACTTGAGGAATAGGAATAGTACATTTATATGCTTGTAATGATTAAGTATTCCATTTGAAAAAAGAAGTGTTGTCATAATTGCTTAAGTTGAAGTTAGAAACTGAAGAAGACAGTACTATGGCTTTGGAACTGATTAGATTTGTCAAGAAGCAGATTGCAGAGTTAGAACCTGAAGACTCTGATGGAGATGAGAAGGATCTTTGAGTGTTGGTTTAATCACCACACAACAAATGGTCATCAGTTCACCATGCTTAACAGGCATAAGAACTGGCTAGTCTATAGAAAATGGCTTTGGTTAAAGGACTTCTTCAAATCCGTTTTTTTTATGGTTGACAATTTACCCAAAATTGTTAGGGTTCTCAAATCAACCCTTGCTTCATGGTGGAAGAGTTGGCTAGTCCAGATTCTACAGTTCTTGGTAAAGACTACTCAAATCTGTTGATAGCTGATAGTTTGCTAAAAACTATATGGTTTATCAATGCACCATGTTATGGCAATAAAGCATTGGCTAGTCCAAAAGCAAACGGTGTTTGGTAAAGACAAGTCAATTCCGTTGATGGTTGACAGTTTACCAAAAACTGTATGGTAATCAACTCACCATATTTTGCAATAAAGAGTTGACTATCCCAGAGCAAACGGCTACTGGTAAAGGAATATCAAATCCGTTTATGGCTGGTAGTTTGCCAAAAACTACAAAGCCAACTTAGTTGGATGTTGCTGTGTTGCTGAAAAGATAAGTTGCTGATGAAGATGGATAGCTGAAGATGTCAAGATTATTAAAGATCAAGATCAAGATTTGACAAAGTGTTTGGATACATCCTCCAAGAACTTAAGAAGAATAAACTGGAGAAACATGAAGTTAAACAAGTTAAACAAGTTCAACAATCATGTTTAGGGGAGGATTGTTGGGAATTATACATTCTTAACTTAGTACCGTTAGTTATATACTTAGTACCGCTAGTTATAGTAAGTACTGACAGTACAAAATGTTAAGTACTGCTCAGATAGTTAGTACCGTTAGTATAAAATAGTTAGTACCGTTTAAGAGATATGTATGAGATATTATAGGAAAAGATATGTATTATCTTTTACGCGTTTTGTAAGCCAAGATTAGGGTTTTCCTTGGTGTATAAAAGGAACCCTCACGGCATAGTTAGACATCAATTCATTGTCAATCTCATATCTCATAGTTAGTAATCTGTAATCATTTTAGCAGATTAATACAAAAGCTTAGTTATTGATATTCATTGTTCTTCTTTGCATTATAAGTTAGATTCCGCATAACTTATAGTGATCATAGTCATTGTTTCTCATGTAGTTTGTGTGAATCTATTCATATTAGCTACAACCCTTAACAAGGTAGTAAGATCTATATTCAAAGGGATCCACATAAACTATCCCCAAAAGAGAATCCAAGTGATATCCTCTACTTGGATTATTTCCATCATTCTTAGGAATAGGACTCCGAGTCTAGCTAAAAGACTATTTAATAAACAAAAGCGCTTATTGGGAGGCAACCCAATTTTTAATTTCTTGCATTTTAGGTGTGTTATGTGTGTTTTAATTCCTTATTGTTTATTTTAATTGTTTGAAAATAATTTTGTAATCATGTTTTGTTCTGATTTTAACCGTGCCTTAATCTCAATCAAAGGTATTTTGCATAATAAGTGTAGGGAAAATATCCGGTTTATAAGAACCATGATTCGTCAATAATATATATATATATATAATATATAAGCAAACACTCAACCAAATACCTTTGACCAAGGCAAGAAGTCAAAATTCACTAAATAAAATATATATGAAACCGGAAGTATGAGTTCCCGGGTCGTTATGTCCCAACGAGGCTTGAATGGAAAATCGAATGACGGAGTGATGATTGATGTTTGAATATGACAAGGATATGATGAATTTTCTATTTCTACAAGTTAAATATGCAAAAACGATTAAATAAAACCTAAAAACGAAAGCCATATAACTTAAAAACTAAAACGGGCACGAAAAACGAGAGCTAAAAACCTAATTTTTTTATAAAAATTACACTAAGTGGAGAAAAAGTGCAGAAATTTAACAAAATTAAAAGCCCGAAATTTTATCTAATGGTTAAAGCTTAATTAAACCAATTAAAACTAAACTTAACTAATAATTAAACTAAAACTAACAAGGACTAACAATGGACTAACGACAGGGACTGACAAAAGACCAAAATAAATTCTTTTTTTCCTACCCTGAACCCCAATCCCGATTTTAGTCCAAGTCCCCAAAAAGTGCTGATTTTAAAAAGTCGTTTTTAGCCAAAACGCAAAACAAGAAAGTTGTTAACAACATGTTTTTAAGCAACTTTAATAAAGAAACCTTGCGAAAATAAACACTTTATAAGCTCCAAAAAGCCAATTTAGCTGCTGATTGCAGAAAGTTGCTTAAATTTTGATTTTTGGTATTTTGGACACTACAAACTCAAAATAAGCTCAAATTCAAAAAGGAGAGATGTTTTGGAAAGCTTATATGTTGCTTAATCTGATTCCAAAAAGCTTTTTCAACCAAACACAACTTAACTTAACTCAATTTGCATCAAAAAGTAGTAAACTCTAACTTTTTCTTAAATAAGCCAAATTCAAAATAAGCTAAAATCACCAATAAGCCAAACTGAAAAGTGGGCTTTTAGAAATAAGCTCACTAATAAGTCCTTATTAAGCCCACTTATTCACTTTTTTAAATGAGCCACTGAAATAAGCACAATAAGCACAAATGACTACACAACTATTTTTTGGATTTTAATAAAAATAAGCACTTTTGGACCTAAAATAAGCTACTGAAATAAGCTCAAAACTTTAAACAAACCTCAAATAGATCTAGTTCACCCTCCAATGAGCTTATGCTCAAAAAATCATAACCTAAAAACCTATTAACTATCCTAAAAGTAGATCAAAAATAGGTGGAAATACTTAGCGGTACTAACTAAAAGTTAGTACCGCTAGCTTTAAAAGTTAGTACCGCTAGTTCAAAGTTAGTACCACTAGCTTAAATAAAACACAATAAAATAAGAAATAAGCAAATAAGCTAAAACAGATATTTAACTATCCCTAATAAGCACTCATGCATAAGGATAAGCAACTAGAATGAACTAGAATGACAAATAAGCTAAAAATCTGATAACCTCTTAAAACTACTTTGAAAAGGCAAATAAGCTTAAATAAGCTCTACTAGATACAATAAATGAAAATGGGCTTAATCTACTCTAAAAAGCTAAGCAAATCTTAAATAAGCAGAAGTAAAAAGCTAATAAGCAAAAAAAATATGAAACAACAGTACTAACGGTACTAACTTGGAGTTAGTACCGCTAGCTTTGTTGTATAGTACCGATTGTTCTAAAAAAACTCTTATAGTTTCAAAAGTCAGTTATTAAAGCTGATTTGATCTAATTTGTTTAAAAAACAGATTTTCAAAGAACCAAAAAAGACACCCTTAAATGCAGATTCTTAATCAAGAATAAGACTTTCATAAAGCTAAATCAATCTAACGTTTTAACAAATGTAACATAACAGTACTAACTATGAAAGTGATACAACTATTTTTGAACTGAAATATACGTAGGATAAGTACTAAAACAACCATGATAAAGCATAAATAGAAATATAAGTGAACAAATGAGCTCTAATAATATAAATAAAAGTAGTTTTTAATGTAAGTAAGGGAAAATTGAGAAAAAAGAGGTGGAGACTTACAACACCCTTGCTTAAAACAGGGTTAAACAAAGAATCGACAAAAGCTCTAGCTTGTATAATACAAGTAGTGAGGAGTCACAAGCCATCCCAGAACTGATTTATCATCCATAAAGTAAGCTTGTGGTGTATTTGAGAGTGATTTTTGTTATTTTCTCTTAACTACTTATCTTTTTTTTTTCTTTCACTAAACAAAAACAACTTATAAACAAGCTCCTTTGAAAACTTTTCAAATGCAATTAGGCACTAGTTAGCAAGTGAGAACTTGGAATTTAAAAATTGGATTTTTACTTCAATATCTCAAACACTTTTTTAAACTTAGAAATAGTATCAATGATGATAAGAAAGTACCAAATAGCTGTAAATGACATGAAATTAAGCTAAGAGTTTCCTAAGTTATTAAACTAAAAACTAAACTTTCTACTTGGGTTAAATTGGCCCTATTTATTACTAAAATGAATTACGGTCCCTGGTTTCTTGGACTTCTTCTCTTCATTTTTCTGTGTTTCTTTGTAAAGACAAAACAAGTGTGTTTGTTGTTTGTTGTGAGGTTGATTCTAAAACAAATCACAACCTTCAATTCTTTATGTGCTTCTTTGGTAGTCATTCATAGCCATCGAAAATACTTTTGGGGGAATGGTGAGGGATTGCCTAACATGGCACTTATACAGCTGGGGTGGGGTGGGGTGATAGAGGAGTGGTGAAAGGATTTATCTAGGGGTGTTGACGTGGTTTGCAGGGAGAAGGTTATGGGAAGACATCCCTACTTGTACAAAAAATGGGGTTTTGTTGGGCGGGGAAAGGGAAAGATGGGTTTTGGAGGTGGCAGCTATCGGGCCCTCAAGTCTTTATAACTTTCTTGCAAACTTTACCCAGTTTTCAATTTCAACCCTTGTCTTTTTAACTCTTATAATACAACTTGAGGTTTGGCAATTTTAGTCCCTTAAGTTGTATTTCCTTCACTTGGTTGACTATAGACTTTGATTTGACTTTGTCTTTTCCATTCCATACTTGGCTTTGATTGTTTTTGGCTGTGTTTTTGTCCTGTTCTTGAATATCCGCACAATTCAAATGCAAAACATACAAATACAATGTATTTTTGGTACATTTTTAGTCATTTAAGTCCGTTTTTAATGGAAAATGGTATGTGTAATTAAGCACATACCACTTTGCCTGCAAAATCAAGTGAGTGATAAAGTCATAAAAATTCAAGGCAAGCAAATTCAATGTATAAAATTTATGCTTGTATCACAATAATCCAGAAATTCTTACCTCGGTTAACGAAGTAACCCCCACAACCGATGGGTATATGGTTTGTAGGGGGACGATCATCACCGCCATCGTCATCGCCGTGGCCCCGTGCAACATCTGCCGACATCTGTACAAGTACAATTAGGATAACATATAGAAATTCATGAACAAAATATATATGCAGCTACCACATCTAAATAGCATATATAATCCAAATTTTATTATACACTTTGAAAAACAATCATAACAATTTCATTCATTATTCAAATTTATAAGTGTCTTTGCAAGTTACAACTCAAGATCATTCCTTTTTTTCACTAGATTAAAAAATCTACACCATCATCATCATCACATTGACAGGGTCTTCATCATCAAGAATCCTGCTAAAATATGAGGAAAGGGCGTCTTCATTATCAATAATATCATAGTTTCGTCTAAGATCACTGATATATGAGGTTCGTTGTGTCAACCTCCGTTGATTGACCATCTATATGTAAGGTCACATTATCCAAGCCATTCAAACTAGTAGAAAGTGAGAGATCAGATGAGTTGTCAAAATGTATAACATCAGGATCTTCCTCTACCACGATGACACCCCGTCCGAAAACTTTTTATGATTCACATGTTCGAAGACCTTCTAGTGGGGTTGTCGTCTGGCCATATCTTTAAGGTAGAAGCATTGTTTGACTTGTGTTGCGAGAATGTATTGATCATCTTTAAACGCCTCACCTTTTGTCAAGATTTGTGTCATGTTGTTTCTAAGGACAAGATGTTTGACTTTACGTCCTTCGTTGCTAGTGTCAAACCACTTAACTCGGAACAACACAACTTTGAATGACAAATACGATAACTCAATCTTAAAGCTGACCATAATATATTTCTTTGTCCTTCCCACCAGGCGAACAAATGCCGCTGTTTTGAGTTGTGCAACGTTCATCGCGGCTGTGCACGACAAACCTCACGTCATTGACTACGCAAGAGTTGACTGAGATTGGAGTCGGTGTTGGTCCAAAAGATAAAGCGAATAACTCGCTGGTTGCATTAACACCTGGGTCATTGTCTATGTGACGTTGACGGATCCATGAAGAAGATAGGATTAGATAGAGAACACAAAATATGATATCGTTATTTTTACAGTTAAGTACACAAAATAAGTCTAAGTTTACCTGCGACCCAAACCAGTCGGGGAATTCTTCTTTTATGTCTTTGTTAGGAAATTTGCTGAAAAACATTCATGTATTAGAATAAGTCGTCGAAAAGATAAGTTATGAAAAAAAAGTTTCAAAATAAAAACGCGTACCTCTTGAACTAGGACCGGTACATGTCGATTTCAGGACTGTTATGAAGTACATACCATGTCACTTTCTTCAACTCTTGGGCATCAATCCGAATAACAGACCGTAAACCAATCGATTTACATAGTGATCGGAACACCTAAAACTGACACGTTGGGGGAGGGGGATCCACATTACTGTCGGGACGATTAAATTTCGTAGTAACATCTAAAAAATAATGAGAACTGAAATTCAATGCTTCTTCTGCAACATAACCCTCCGCAATCGAACCTTCCGGCTTAGCTTTATTTCGTACATAACCTTTTAGCTTCTTTATGAATCTTTCAAATATAAATTCTACTGGGGGCGAATAGGCCGCCCTTCAAGAGCCTCTAGAAGGTAAATGGATAAGACAAGTGAAATCTAATGTCAAAGAAAACAGAGAGGATATATGAGCTCGAGATTGACAAGAATATCGGACCACCTTGCTCTAAGCTTTCGACATGTCACCATCTATTCAAGTTGCCGAGATGGATTTGCTTAAAGAATGAACATAACTCGATTATTGTTTTGCAACCTCATCGGGCAAGTATTGCTGAAGTCCGTAAGGAAGTAAACGTTGCATCATTATATGACAGTCATGAGACTTCAGGCCCGTTATGTTGGTATCATTATCGGTTACTTTGTGCTTGAAGTTGGATCGGAACTCATCTGGTAGTTTAACTCCTTTGATGAACTGACAAAACTTCTTTCTCTTCTCTGGTGGTTCTGTGAAAAGATTAGCAGACTGAGGATGTCGAGCACTTTCGTTTTGGTTTGCCACACAGCCACAATCACTTCGAAAATGCCCAACCCTTTTTCAAGTCTTGTCTTGCCTTGGCGGTGTCTTTAGATTTGTCATTCATTAACAAAGTGTTCAAGATGGCCTCCAACACATTTTTTTGATATGCATGATGTCTAAATTGTGTTTTAGTGTAAGAAAAGACCAATACTCAAGCTCATAAAAAAATCGTTTTAGTTCCAGTTCAGCCTCGACATGGGATCAATTGCGTTTTATCTTCACCACTCCTTTGAATTTCGGATGTTTACCCTTCACACGCGTGGGCAATCTAGCAAGTTGAGCCTGGATTTGATCCTGGTCAAATTTTCTAGGAGGATATCCGTCTTCTATCTCACCATTAAATTCAAGTGACCTCCTCTATCTATGGGGCTTCTTTAAGAATTTTTTGTGGCCAACATAAGCTGTTTTGCCTAACACACACAGATGGAGTGTCTTTATTAAATGTAGGGCATGCCTTTTAACCTTGCCCACTCCACCCAGACAAACTACTTCGAGCAGGAAAATCATTGATGAGTCCCTTAATTACCATCGGCTCTCATACTTACTTCTGGCTGTAAATCGTCCTATGGCTCGACACCTGCAATGCCCATAAAAACCTTTAGGTCATCAATCAAAGCCTCAAGTAAAACATCAATGTCCTTGCCCAGGGATTTAGGGCCAGGAATTAACAATGTCAGCATAAAAGAACTCTCTTTTATACATAACCACGGAGGCAGATTGTATGTTGTCAATATTACCGGCCACATGCTGTAAGCCTGACTAAGGTTGCCGAACAGATTGAAACCATCAGCAGCCAACCTTAATCGAACATTTCTTGGTTCTTTTGCAAAATTCGGATATTTGGGATTAAAGTTCTTCCATGCTCTACCATCAACTGGGTGTTGCATCTTACCGGGCTCCGTACACTTTTCGGTAGCATGCCAAGTCATTTCCTTTGCAGTGTGACTAGACTTGTACATAAGTTGTTAATATAGGTATGATCGATATCAGTTAACGCAACACCTCTTAGGATCTTTTTCCGCTGGTGTGTTATTGTCTTTCCATCTACTCGTTTTACACACCGGGCAGAAATGCACATCTTTGTTATTGTCGCCCCAAAATAAGAAGCAATCGTTTACACAAGTATGTATCGACTCGTACCCTAACCCGATCATTTTAAATGTCTTATTTATTGCATAGTATGCGTGGGTTGCTATGTATCTTTTTGGCGGGGAAATACATGTTGGAAAAATATCTAGCATTTTCATTGAATATAGAATCAATCAATTTACCTTTAACCTTAAAATAGGTAAACTTTGCCATAAAGTCTAATCGAGTCACATAGTCACAACTGGGGTACAGCTCCTCGTTGGCACTGGCATATAACTCTTTAAACTCACTATGTTTAGCTTGAGTCGGTTCATTACTTGTCTCACCAATATCTCCTCGAGTTGGCTCATTTTGTTTATTATTCGGAGGAATATAGCTAAGATCATTAAGTAACGCTATCATGACACTCATCTGAGGTTGTCTTGTGTTATCTATTACAGGTGATGACGGAGGAAGATCCGGTTCACCGTGGTGAACCCATGTTTTATAACCTGGGTCCCACCCATATCTCGTAATATGTTTTGGAAGGTTTTTGATGGATACCCACAATACTGTTCGACAAGCCTTGCATGGACATTTTATATTCCCAGCACTATTCACTAACGGCTTGCAATCATTGACAAATTTCATAAGACCGGTATAAAATGCTTTTTCATGACGCTCTAAAAGTGTTCAACTCTTATCAATTACCATAACTGCGTTTTAACGATACAATTAGTTATTATACGCAACTTAATTAAACTCATTCAAACGAGAAATACGAGATGTTTTGTTCACCTAGTGCAACTATGGAAGGAAATCCTAACCCACTCTTTGAATGATTCGTCTCATATATGAATGCATATAACCGATTTACTATTTGAGAAAATTTCCGCCTGCATTTCCACCTAAACTCCCCAAATATGTGTTTTTTTAATGACATATTGTAGGTGTAAACCAATTATACGCAATTCATTTCTAAAGGAGACAAAACAATTCAAAAAAGCAGTTCCTAAGCAGGAGGACTTTTCCGGGAAATTAATTTCTAATAAATTAATTTCGGACGGGTTTTCTATAGGATGATTAAATTCAGACTGGAATTTTCCAAATTTAAACACTAAAATCCTAAAACATTCCTAAACGGTTCAATAAAACAAATACCAAACGCATATCCATTTATATCATATAAAAAACATACATTTAAATGAAATATAAAACACAACTTATTTCGGCTCTTTCAACTTATTTCAGCATATATGAGCTTATTGTATTATAACCACCCGGAGTCATGTCAAATTCTATAAACGAGGCACATTTCAAGGGGTAATAACACAAAGTAACCCAACGGCTTATATCAAGAAAGTTTTATCATTAACAACTTATTATAATTATCAAACTTTCATTAACCAAACGGCTTATATCTAATATTTCACTTCCAACAACAATAATAACCACTATATCCGTATAAACACGAAACATACATAATTTCAACGCAATTCACCTAATAATAACTATAAACTAACAAAATTTAAACAATAAGCATTCCCCGGCGACATGTCCCCTAGGATACCAAAAGGAGAAAAAAAATATAACATACCTTTGGCTCGTTGTCGGCTCGATTGTGGACTCGGCTCGGTTGTGGACTCGGCTCGGCTCGGTTGTGGACTCAGACCCGCTACACACTTAGCTGCCAAAAAAAATTAACATAATTAAAAATCAATTCGTGTGTTTAATTCGTTGCAAAAATTTGCAATTAAAACTTGATTATCACTACCAATCACCTCAATTCGTTGCAAAAATTAAACACCACTTCCTATTAGAATTATCATTTTAAGGGTAAAGAAAAGAATTATGTTTAGAGGAGGAGAGGGGTTCATGTGCTCGTGTGCGAGTGTGAGTGGCAGTGGGTTATGTGATGGTGGGTTCAGTGGTGACTGGTGGTGATGGGGAGTGGTGGTGGTGGCAGTGGGTTATGTGGTGGTGTTGTTAAAATCGCCAAAAGTGGTTTTTTTTATATTTTACGTTTTGTGTAACTGGCTGTAAACACAGATTTGGTTTTGATGCTAGATAAATCCCGGGCGACATTCTCGGGCTACATGTCACCCGGGAAACCCTCAACATTGTCGTTTAGCGCAAAATGGCGCCATAAGGAAAATTTTGGAGGGTCTTTTTAGCGAATACTAAAAAACATTCCCGGGCGACATGTCGCCCGGGATTCTTTTTATTCAAAATTTATAAAGTTTTATAAATATATTAAAAAGAATAATTTTACCAAAATCTTTCCCGGTCGACATGTCGCCCGGGATGGGTTTTATTTTAAAAAAATATTCAGTCTTATAAATATATAAAAAACTGTATATTTTTTTGCAAAACCCTTTCCCGGGCGACATGTCGCCCGGGATAGTTTTTATTTAAAAAAAATATACAGTCTTATAAATATATTAAAAACTATATATTTTTTTGCATGACCCTTTCCCGGGCGACGTGTAGCCCGGGATAGGTTCAATTTTAAAAAAATATACAGTCTTATAAATATATTAAAAACTGTATATTTTTTTTGCAAAACCCTTTCCCGGGCGACATGTCGCCCGGGAAAGTTTTTCATTTTAATTATTTTTGCAGCTTTTAATAATTAATATTATTTATAATTATTTTCATAAAATGAATAATTATTATTTTAGAAAATATATAATTATTTTTTTATAAAATAAATAATTATTATTTATAATTATTTTTATAAAATATATAATTACGATGCTTATCTTTTCTTGATTACCTGAATTTCTTTAGGCTGAAGCAGTGGCTACCGCTTGTTTTACTCAAAATCGATCAATCATTCATACACGACATAACAAAACACCTTATGAGCTATTACGTGGCAAAAGCCCAAAAAAAATTTGTTGAATTTTTCATGTGATTTGGTTCCTTTTGTTATCCAACAAATTGACCGAGATGATCTTGGAAAAATGAAACCAAAAGCAAACATTGGGGTCTTTATTGGTTATTCGAAAACATCAAGAGGGTTTCGAATCTATAACAGGCGCACTAAAAAGATTATAGAAACCATACATGTCAAGTTTGACGAGCTCACAGCTATGGCTTCTAAACATGATTGTTTAAAACCCGTGCTTCAACGCTTCATAAATCATAATTCATCAGCAGAAACAATAAATACTCCATCTAAAGAAGATTTGGATAATTTGTTCGGTCCAATGTATGAAGAATATTTTGAGAAGAAGTTTTTTGATACACCCATCAATTCCGCTGCACAGCCGACTCAAATTCATGAAGACTCACCTTCTACATCTTTAATTAATGTTGACGAACATGAGGCTCCCTCCCAATTGTCCACCTACATCTGATGAACAAATCTCTCTAATCTCTTTAACTATGCTGATGAATTCAATCATGAAAATGTCCTGCTACATTTTTGATGGCAATCATAGTTTGTTCCATATAATCCGCCATGGTCATGAGGAAATTTAGTCATCAACATACTACTCTAGTACCATCAAAGTGCATAATTTCCACAAGTACAACCCTCAACTCACTTTTGGACAAAAGATCATCCTCAAGACCAAGTTAATGGTAAACCCATCAAACTGTCATGACTCGCCAACGGCTACACGCATATTTTTGAGGATGCTTGTATGCATTAACCATCAGCACTATGAACCACAGAATATCAAAGAAAGCTATGGCAGATCATAGTTGGATTGATTCCAGCAAAGATAAGTTGAATCGGTTTGAGAGACTTCAATTTGGAACTCGTTCCAATGACCAGAAAGGAAAGAATTTTATTGCTCTCAATGGCTCTGGAAGAATAAGTGTGATGTTGAAAAATATTGTGGTCTGAAACAAAACTCGTCTTATGGAAAAAGGATACAGGCAGGAATAAGGCATGATTTTAAAGAGTCATTTGCTCCGGTTGCTCGTCTTGACGCCGTTCGATGTTATTTGCTTATGATGCTCATAAGGATAGCACTATCTTTCAATGATGTTTAACGGCATTTCTCAATGGTCCTTTGAAGAAGAAGTTTATGTCAGCCAACCTTGAATGGTTAATTTGATCCAGAATTCCCAACAGGTTGCGTTTTGAAGACCATCATTGCGTTTTGACTAGACGTTACTCTGCCCAATTAATTTATTGATTGCGTTTTGACCAAGACTCGTTGCGTTTTGACCAACATTCGTTGCGTTTTGACCAAGACTCGTTGCGTTTTGACCAATTGCGTTTTGACCAAGACTCGTTGCGTTTTGACCAACATTCGTTGCGTTTTGACCAACAATCGTTGCGTTTTGACCAAGACTCGTTGCGTTTTGACCAATTGCGTTTTGACCAAGTTTCATTGCGTTTTGATCAAGAAAAGTGATTGCGTCTTGACTAAGAAAAGTGATTGCGTTTTGATCAAAGATAGTTGCGTTTTGACAAATAGCACTGCGTTTTGTCTAGAAATCTTGTGTGAAGAAAAGGGTTTCAGTAAAACTGTCATAACTTTTGATCCGTAAGTCCGTTTCAGGCCCGTGACCTCTCAAATCGAAGAGAAAAACGAGACGGATTACATTATAACCATCCTTTAGCTGGTTACGGATTTTTCGAGGCCCAAAACCCTCGTTTACTATGAGTTATTGACATTTTTCATTTTTTTGGAATTTGTGTTGGACTTTAATTCGGACTAAAAGGACAATTACTCAACACAACAAACACAACCAATCAAACCAACAATCAACTTAATCATACTTGAAATGTCAATTAATTATTCATTCACGGTTTCTTCTTGATTTTGTAAAATCCCGCGAAAGATACGATTCTTTTCTCGGTTTTAATCAAAGATTTGTAAAATCCCGTGAACGTTAATTCATTTAAAACCACAATCAATCACTTCATAACACTTAAGATCCGATATCCGTTTACAACAACTTCATCACAATGTCAAAATTCATAATACCTAATGTGCATACTAAATCTTTTAAATGATCTTCATAATGCTATCATGAAGCAGTAACAAATGATCGTCCCACCCAATGTTAGCACCTAAGTAACTTATGTTCAGTGGAAATACAGATACAAGAGATACATTGACACATAACTAACAGTGAATATCATCCACCATTGTCTCCAAAAAGTCCACCATACACGTATCAAATGGGATGAGAAAGAGTTCAGTTGTGAAGGTAGTTTGAAACAACTACAGAGAGGTTTTGGAGTACTATAAGAATGTTTCACCCCCCCACAAATAAATAAAGAAATACGAGATCAACTTGAATGGGGTTGAAGGATGAAAGCCGTTTAAAATCATTCTCACTAGGGAATAGACAACGATATATTCTCCACAGTTGATGCTTGTCCTAATGCATGTAAAATGTGGAAAGCATTGAAAGGTTTGAATCAAGGTGAATCAATCAATTGTTTCAAGATCTTGAAACCATTATATTGGGAGTTTTGGATAATTCTCATCAACGGGATGGTGAATCACTTGAATCGTATTACTCACGTTTCTACATGATGCATGAATGAGCTTGTCTGTGTTCATGTTACAAAATCATCAAAGTGAAATGTTTTAGTTTTAATTCAACTACACCAGAATGGCAAAGGTTTGTATTGTATGACACTTGTTATGCAGAGCCTAAGAGTTGATGAATGTCTCCTTTCACAAGGCTTTATGCTTTCTGTAGCAACACCAGTATGAAGTTAATGAGATAAGGCGCTGAAAGACTAGCACGTACTGCGCAATCCACTTGCACTTGTTGCTCAACAAACAACAGTTTACTTCATCAAATACCATCCAAACTCAAAAACTATCTATTCCTCCTCAGATCTAAACAGTCTACCCAGAAAATAGAGGGAAAAGCAATTGTTAGCTCTTTGACTCCCTACTTATGATCCAGAACCTGTACAGTTACTGAAGTGAGGAATGTCAAAGGAAAAGGAGTTTGAACAAACTCATGATTTACTTATGATTGGTATTTTACCAGTTATAAGTTCATAAGGTGTCTTATTTTGAGGCTTGGTTACTAATACCCTATTAAGGACATAACAAGCAGTACTAACTGCTTCAGCCCAAAAAGTGTTAGGTAAAAATAAATCTGCTAGCATAGTTCTAGCAGCCTTAATAAGGGTCTTGTTCTTTCTTTCAGCAACTCCATTTTGTTGTGGAGTTCTGGCATTACTGTATTCCCTCTTGATTCCTTTTTACCCACAGAATTCAATAAAATCCCTATTCTTAAATTCTGTACCATTATCACATCTAATAGTTTTAAGAAGAACACCCAACTAAACCTGCTAAAATCATCAGTGATAACCAGGCAATAAGTCTTATGGTTTAAGCTCCTTACAAATGTAGGTCCAAATAAATCCATATGTAAAAGCTGTAAGGGCTGACTAATAGAGCTTATTGATTTGGCCTTACATGAGGCCTTGTGTTGCTTTCCTTTTTGACAAGCAACACAAGTGTGGTCATTTTGAAAAATCTTTGAAGGTAAACCTCCTACAAGGTTTCCCTTCACTAGTTTGTTTAAGTTTTTAAAATTAACATGACCCAACCTTCTATGCCATTTGTTAGATTCATCAATTGTGGCCTTTGTAATCAAACATGCTAAACCTCCCGAAGGAACAATGTTCTCTAAATTGAAATTGTACATATTGTTTTGTCTAGGGATTCTAAGTAATACTTAATTTTTATCAGGTAACTTAAATTTAGGAGACAACACAAGACATTCAGTGTCTGTGAAGAGAACCTTGTTCTTCTTGTCACACATCTGTGACACAGAAAAGAGATTGAAATGATGTAGTTCTTTCACAAAGTACACATCCTCAAAATCTAACTTTCCTGTTTTAATTTTACCTTTACCAGTTATGTAACCTTTACTTCCTCCAAAAGCAACAGGGCCACCATTAAAGTCTTGATATTCAGCAAGGTAGGCCTTGTTTCTAGTCATGTGCCTGAAACATCCACTATCAACAATTCCTTTGTTCTGTAAAGCTCTTTGTGGATAATCTTGCACATTAAATAAGAGAGATTAGTTTCTTTTAGGGACCCAAGCCTTTTTGGGCTTGGGTCTGCCTAGTGGATCTTTAAAAGGAACACAATTTCTAGAACTTGATCCACCATTGTATTTGGAGACTTTATTCCAGTAATGTATTTTGTGTCTCCAATTACAACCTGCTGAGGGCTTAACAGCAGTTTCCCTTTTTCCTCCAACAGCACTAACTGCATTTACCTCAGCAGTATTAACTTTTTGATATGAAAAATTGGTTCTAAGTGCTGTTGTTCTATTAAATGGCTTTATAAAAGGTGAAAGAGTTTTATGAAAACCAGCTTTTGGTCTAGCATTATTCACAATAGGCTTATCGGGATTAACTTTCCTAGCAGCATTAGTTGGTACTGCCTGTCTGTTAAAATTATGCCTAGCAGTATTAACTGTGTTAGTACTGCTAGTTCTAGCAGTATTAACTGTGTTAGTACCGCTAGTTCTAGTAGTATTAACTTGAATCTTGCCAGTTCTAGTTAGTACTGCTTTTGGAACAAATTGGTTTTGATGATTCACTCTTTGCACATTGTTCCATACTGGCCTAATCTCCCTTTGACCAGACCCCTTACTCATCCTATTGTTTAATTCAGCTTGTTTAGCCATCCTTTTCTCATGGAAATCACAATCTCTAATAAGATGGCTAAAACTTCCACATACAAAACATGCCTTTTTGGTAAAACCATATCCCAAACCCAGTTTTTCAGCCATTAAACCACTACAATCCTTTTTGTCAGGTTTAGGACTCTGACTACATGTGTTTTATTCTTTAACAGTTTGCCTAGGAGTTTTTACATGCTTAACAGTATTAATAAAAGCAAAATTAGGTGTTTCTAGTTCTTTTGTAGGTAGAGACACATGTTCATCTTCACTATCTGATTCATACTCCTCAATGATAGGAGCATCAGACCAAACTTTAGGTTGACTTACTACTTTGGGTTCATTGACAACTGGTTCAGGCATAGATTCATGTGTTTCTTCACTACAATTGGATTCACAAGTATTAAAGTCACTGCTCCTCGCATCAGATTCACTAGGTTTAGATTGCTTTGAACCATATGTAAATTGTGAGTCATCTATTTCTTTATCAGGTCCAGAAGGGATGTAGATCCCTGTCATTGGAGGGGGAACTGCATGCATCCCCTCTGCATATCTATCATTCACAGGACTATCTTCTATATCACTTGTCCTACTGACAAACACACTTTGGAAAACTTCATTTTCATAACTTAAAACACCTTTATTCATTTGATCACCATACCCAAGTCCAGCCTTATCCCTAGCACTCATCTGACTATTTAGCAAAATATTAAGATTTTTAGAAGAGTTGTGCCATTTTTCTACTTTAGCTTTTAATTCTTCTTTTTCTTTTTCAGCTTCTGCCAATAGTTTCTTATGGTATGTAAGGACATCAGTTTTATCATCTAAGTCAATTTTCATAAACCTTATCTTTTCCTCATACCAAAGTTGACTTTGTTGATGAGCAACTAATTGTGCTTCAACTTTCTTTAAAGCTTGAGTATATGCCTGTATTTCTATACTGGCATCTCCAAGTTGTTCCCTCTGTTCATCATACAATTTTTTAAGTTTAGCATAAGACTCTTTACATTCTTTTGAACAAGAAGTTACCTCTGTGTCTGAGCCTGAACTGCTGCAAGCCATCAAAGCATAGTTCTCTTGTTCATCTTCTGAGTGACTGGTCCAATCAACACCTTCTCCATCAAGAGTCACCAAAGCTTTAGAGTCCTCCTGTTTACCAGATCTCCTCCCATTTTCTTTATCCTTATTCCCAGTGTTCCAAGCATCTCTCCTCCTACTATCTTGATTCCCCTTGGATCTGCACTCTCTAGCAAAATGCCCTGTCTTGTGACAACTATAGCACTCGACTTTGGTTTTGTCAAAACCAACCGGTTCCTTGGCATCAAATTGTAGCTTTCTACCTGTCTTTTTGTAGAACTTTTTCATTCTCATGGAAATCATGGCCACCTGCCATTTCAAGTCCATTTCTTCTAAATCAAACTCATCAAGCTGTTCTAGATCTTCATGATCCAATTGTGGGCAACTGGATTGATTTGCAAGTAAGGAGTATGATGAAGGATGTTCATATTGTGAGTTATGACCAGAAGAATTAGAAACACCATAAGCGGTACTAACATCATTAGTACTGCTAGTGTTCTCTGAAACAAATGCCACATTCTGCGTGCTAGAGGATGATGCAGTAGAGCCTTTAACATCAGACTCAAAGACTCTAAGATTATTATACAGATCATCAAAACTGAGACTGTCCACTCCTGGCTTGGTCCTCATGATTAAGGAAACTTGAGACCAGGCAGAAGGTAGAGACCTAAGGAATTTCTGATTTGCATCTTCAGTGGAGACGCCTGCACCATGAATCTCTAGTTGACTCAGAAGACTCTGAAACCTGTCATAGCCTTTATGTAGCCCTTCTGAGTTTGATACAGAGAAGCCTTCAAACTGTTGCTTTAGAATATACTTCTGCATCTTCTTTGATTCATCATTTCCACCAAATCTAGATTTGATAGCTTCCCACATTTCTTTAGCATCAGTCATTTTATGAAATTTAGCAAGATGATCTTCTGGTAAAGCCATAAGCAAAGTGGTCCTTGCTTTTCTTTCTCTTTCTCTGGCTAAAATTTCTTCTGCAGTCTTGGGAGGCAGAACCTTTATTAAACCATTTGTATCAGTTGAGACACTCACGGGACCATTTCCTCTTTGAATAACTTCCCAGATAGGATAGTCTGTATGGGCCAAATAATGTTCCATTTTCATGGCCCATATGTCATATTCTCCCTTCTTGAGAATAGGAAGTTTGATGGTTGAAACAGTGTGAGGGGTTTGTTGTGTTGGTGTTTGTGATGGTGGTGGTGGTGGTGGAATATCATCTTCTGATCCAGCCATTGAATTAGTTTTGTAAGATAGAGATTTATAACTGGTTTTTGTTCTTCTTACTCAGAGTTTCTCACAGGCTTTGATGCCACTTGTGAGTCCCAAACTGAACAGATCTTTGTAGCCTGCTAAAGGTGATAGCCAACTTGTATAAATATAGATTGACTATATAGAAACACTGACTATGAATACTAATTGTATATGCGGAATCTACACAATAGTATTAAGAAGAACAATGAAAAACTAAACTTTGATTTCTATTAATCTGTTAAAATGATTACAGATTACTAACTATGAGATATGATTGTATGAGATGTATATTGAACTGATATCTCTAACTATGCCATGAGGGTTCCTTTTATAGACCAAGGATAAACCCTAACAGGCTTACAAAACGTATTAAAGATAATACATATCTTTTCCTATCTCATACATATCTCTTAAACGGTACTAACTATTTTCTACTAACGGTACTAACTATCTGATCAGTACTTAACACTTTGTACTGTTAGTACTAACTATAACTATCGGTACTAAGTATTATCACTAACGGTACTAAGTCAGGAATGAATAATTCCCAATAGCATGCATACATCCTTATAACAATAGCATTTTTAAAATATTTCCTAATTTTGTTTTAAATTTCTATATTAAAAACATTCCATATATTCTATAATCCGCATGTGATTTATAAAATTAGGGTTATCATGTTTACAATATTTCCAAGTATAAGTAAGATTACTACGGATAATGTTAGATCCCCATGAGAAATAATCCAATCATATTAATAATTACGACATACTTTTAATATTATTAAAAACTTTATGTAAAAATGTTTCTTTTTTTGCGTTGTTCCGTCGCGGGTTCCCTTTCGGAAACCACTAAACCCCTGCGTTATAGAACGTTTCAAGAAATAACAAATTTACATATATATCACAACACGATCTAGCAAAGTGTACATATCAATATATATACAATAAGCATAATGAGGGAGTGCTTTTAGTCCATATTAATTTCCCAAAATCATTTTCGCATATAAAAAAAAGCCACATTGAAATATAAGCAAAACTAATACGAGCAATTAATCATACTAAAACACTTAAACATTTAATGCACATAAAACAACCAATATACTCAACCAAACACCAAAATAAGACCCCCAACATGTTGTCGGAATCATCCTAGAACACGTGGTACACATACATCGATTACTCGATTGTAAAGGTCACTATACTTGATGTAAACAAGAAAAGTACAAAAGCTGATTGAGCAGAATTTTCGACTTCGGACCACGATCGGGCAAGGAAATAATCTTCCCCGCTTTTTGCACTAAACATGAAAGTTTTAGCTACTGGAGTTATGAATTTGCAAAAAAGAATTCATGGTCCAACTCCTTACGGTTTGTCGGGAAATCAGTTTTTAGTGGACGAAGGTCAAGCGATCAGCACTTAAAAACCATCAATCACTTATGCAATTACAAGGGATATCAAGGTTTTAAGCATCAAATAAGCATACCATATTAACAAGAATGCATAATAGATATATTAAGCTTATTAACCACGAATTATATGCATGTATAATCATGGTTTTGTCTATTTAAACAAGTAAATAAACATAAATAAGCAACAATAAGTCAATAATTGCAAATTATAAGCCAAGAATTATAATAAGCGTGTCGGATCATGTAAAAACCTTAACCATATTTATTTTTTCAGATTTTAGGTGACTCTTAGGAGTCTTTATTTCACTAGATAAAATCCTAAATTAGATCACACATAAAAGGCAAGAAAAATATCACAAAATATGCGTTTTCACCAATTTTTTATGTAATTATAAAGCTATATGAACGGCTCGTGATGCCACTGTTGGAATTAGTTATCTAATAACCTATTATTACACATAATAATATACGAGCTACGCAATGGAATATGAACACATATAGCAACTATAATTAACATAAAACCATAAACGAAAGGCATACCTTTTAGCAATCAAGCTACGAAAGAACCAAAGCTTCTTTAAAATACGCACGCGTATTAAACCCGTGCAAAACCAAAACCCTTCTAGTTACTAAAGGAAGTAAACTCTACGTGTATCCACACTATACGTTATACAACATCACCCGAATTCCAGTTCCCCAACGAATACCGAATACAAAGATTAACACCCTTTGTGGGGTGTTTGTTTTGTTCGAACAACAAGAGAGAAAAGAGAAGAGAGGGATCAAGTGAATGAGCTAAGGACCCCTCTATTATATCTAAAGATTCAGTCCTTTAATTTAATGCATAAGTCCTTATTATGAATGTGGAGGTATTCATAATGAGTGTGGAGGTGCTCATTATTAGTGGGATGGAGAAGTTTAAGTGAAAAATCAAAGGTGAAGGGTTTCTGCAGTTTTCCTAAGCCTTTAAGATGAATCTCAAGAAATCTTAAACCAACATTTCCTTACATTTACTCTAAATAAAATCATGATCTGTGATTTACCCCCAATATTTGTTCTCTCCTAAAAAAACTCTAGCCACCATCATCCATTGTCTCTGATTTATAACCTTTTCTGATACCACAATATGGGATTTACAATTTCTTTTGATGAATTGATATATGAATTGATTCCACAAATTGATATATGAACCCTAAATCCCAATGTTTTGATCTGTAAATTTTTTTTGGGCAAGTTGTGGTGGTTGCATTTTTTTTCAACAGCAAGATGTAGGTGTCGTGGTCGTGGTATGAATCGACTCGAGTTTCGGGTTAGTAGAATCGTATTGTAAGAAAAACATACACTTCTTTAGATTAAGTGATTAGTATGTCTTTTATCAATTATTTATTTTGTTACTATTTCTATGATGCAATAAAGTTTTCTTATATATCTATTCATATGAACTTTTATTTCTTGTATATCTATTCATGTGAACTTTTACAGAAAGAATCAAACCAGGTGTCTCCTCATGTGTTGATGATGGTATGAAATTCTTTTACTTCTGTGTTCCCTTGCAATATGTTGCTTCTCGATGTTAGTAAATTAATCTTTCTTTGATTACCAAATTAGTCTTTAAATATGCAATGGTTAATAACATGATGTTTAATAACAAACTTTGGTATGGTGCATTTCACAGGGAATTGAAAATGGTTAATATATTCTGATGCAAAACATGTTGATTACATAATAGACATGAAGAAGCATATTGAAGAGTTTTTGTGTTCATGTTACATGTATTTCCTTCCTGTAGAGAAATACATTGATGGTATTGTGTCCCCAAATCAGTATATGAAGTAACACTTGATACTAAGATCTTTTTGATAATAATTTATTTTTGTAATTATATTTTGAAATCAAATCAAATTAACCATTTGATTTCTCTGTGTGTTTTTGTGTTTACTTTAGGTCATTTAAGAAATCTTTAGATCGACCCGCGTTAATCTTCCCTCCTTCATTTGATAAATGATGGTTTCAAAACTAAAAAAAGAAAGGTATCATCTTTTGCTTAACAACTTGAAGCATCATTAGAGAGTTTTCAAATAGTATTTAACATGAAAACTGATATAGATCTATTTAAACTTGCAGCAAAGTTGTCGAGACAGCGCGAACTTAAAAGGAAGCTAAAAAGAGAGCTGCAAGAATCGTTGAGTCGACACGAACTTCTGCAACAGGTAATAGTAGCCATGTCTGGAAAATTTTACCCATATAATTTATACCTAATAGGGGAACATGTTTCTAGTAGGCTCATTTTCAATCGCTTATAAGCGTATCAGCTTTAGCTTATGACCTCAAATAAGTTCTTATGTATGAGGAAGTAAAAAATTATCGAAGAATGATGTCATGAATCATCCCTTTAATCTTTTAAGTTAACATAGGGTAAAGTTATTTGAGTGTTTACTAATTTTGATATATAAAATGTGTTTGTGACTTTAGTTACGTGATGTATGTGCTAAGGTTCCTGTCCATTTTGTAGTACGTAGTAATTGTTTTTATGAGGGCTTTTGGATTCCCCTTTAAGAATATCAAATTTAGCCCTCTTTGGTCTTTCACCCAACCACTATTTTTCATTCCTCCACTCTTATTCAATGTACTTACGGTCTATAGTGATAATGGTTAAAGCATTGTTTAGTAAAAATAAGTTTATTCATAATATGTTTCAAAATTAATTTTTATCATTATCATTCAGTTTTATTCATAATATGTTTCAAAAGTGATTTTTATCATCATCTTCATCGGGTTCGTTTTTTTACCTTACGTTTGTAAGCATTTATATGTCTTTCACCATTTGAGGCTAAGACAGAAATCTTTTATCATCCATTTGTCTCATAGCAATCAGCCTGCTTTATACTGGCTATTATGTTTAAAGCTACAGTTTTAGGAAGATGTTCACTGATTAATTTGACTAATCACTTATTGCAAAGCCTTCATAGAAAAAGCCTACTATTGCAGATTTCTCATCTTTGGAGTTGAAAACATAAGTATCAGCGTTTTAAGCATTATCATGATTTGGAAACCGTTGGTCTATAAGCAATCAGCCTGCTCTATACTGGCTATTATGTTTAAAGCAACAGTTTTAGGAAGATGTTCACTAATTAATTTGACTAATCACTTATTGCAAAGCTTTCATAGAAAAAAACTATTATTGCAGATTTCTCATCTTTGGAGTTGAAAAGGTAAGTCAGACTGATTAAATTACATCTTGAATTGATATAGCTTATGTCTGTGTCATGTTTCATGTTACTTATAATATATTGCTTCTGTAAATGTGATGCGGTTGTCGTAAGACTTCACAAGAAGTTTTACAAATCCATAGGAAGAGTACCTAACCGTTGTAGTGTAGTATAGGCAAGACTCGGGGGTTGTTATCGTTCTCTAGGGGAATAGTTTGGGAAGGCTCAATCAAGATCTAACA
Source organism: Tanacetum coccineum (assembly GCA_026074375.1). Lineage (NCBI taxonomy): Eukaryota > Viridiplantae > Streptophyta > Magnoliopsida > Asterales > Asteraceae > Tanacetum > Tanacetum coccineum. The sequence goes on along the minus strand of BQNB010018192.1, from coordinate 15,111 downwards.
AAGGTCTACGGGGTTAAGGGAAGATTTTTTTGTATTTTTATGTTTTTATGAAAGCGGGTAAATATCATGGTTTGAGAGGTTAGTTTGTTTGTATCTAATTAAACTAATAATAATCTAAACTACTTTGGTGACAACTTATATGATAAATTAACGTATTTACTTAATCATGCACTACTCTTCAGATTGCTTCTCCTAATCTTATTGCTTTGTCACACTTGTGATGATTTGTGTAAGTATTTCCTAAGTCATGAACGAATTACACGAACCCGTTGTCTATTTAATATTCCGTTAAGGCAACACTCAAGTAAGGTAGTATGAAGACTATTACAAGGCCCCTAAGAGTATATTAAATGCAATTTAAATATCTTAAGAGGGATCAACCATATTAGGGGTAAGGTAGTATGAAGACTGTTACTGATGGTATTCTTTCTACACACTTGCGTTTCCCTAGACGTCTATGCCAATTTAATATCTTATATCTAGTTTTCTAAAGCATAACATGTACATCCATCACAAGAAGCAACATTAAAAGGATCTACAATCTAAGTTTCATGTAATCATAAGTAAATACTAAAGGATCTAGCCTAGCATGTTATAAGAAGATAAAGAACATAAATCAATCAAATGATACATAGACATATTGAAAGATTAAAGGGATAAATGAACTTTACTTGATTAAAACATGGATTAAAGACTGTTACAATAGGGTTTGAGGCCCTAAAGACGGCCTAAAAAGCTGCCAAACTCGACTATAAAAGTTAGTGTTCGTCCCTCAAAAGTTACACACTAAAAACCCTAAAATCGGTTTTGTATATATAGGAACAACTGCGCGACGGCGTCGTGTGAAAGTCGTGACACCGTCGCCACGTAGAATCTTCTAGAGCCACTTTAAGTCAGCAACGTCCTAACACCGTCGCCAAATCCATGACGTCGTCATTATAAAATTTATGACACCATCGCTTAGCAATCGCGACGCCGTCTCCACGCTCTGTATGCACAATTCTTCAAGATAAATGGTGTAGAGTCGTAGTCTTGTCCGTTTCTTCTCCAAATGAGCCCAAGTCATGTGTATTTCCTCCAAATTCCATCAAAGTGCTAAAAACATGAAAACAAACTATTAAGCACATAATCTAGGCATATTTGCATGATCTAGGGGGTTAAATGACCCTGAAATAGTGTATAAAATAACACCTCATCAAATACCCCTACACTTAGGATTTGCTTATCCTCAAGCAAATGGGCTTTTCTACCTAGAGAATAGCAATATTGGGGGCATTTAAGCTACTCTTTAAAAGCAGTTTATGACACAACCTCCTAGACCTCGTAATTAAAAGCACGGAAAGCATATACTAGCACCTTACATAAGTGTTTGAGATTCTCTCTTTCTCTCGAGTGTATAATAAATTATAACAACTATGGGAAACAGAAAATTAACGCTCATTACCTGTCATAACATATAAATTACCATAGACTTGGAAAAGGATCAAACCTCCACCGCTAGGCGCAAGTATTAGTCATTACTATCAAAGAGGTCTTTTAAGAGTTGTAGGGTGTAGGTGTAAGATAACATTAATGGAAATGGAAACGGATGGGATGTATTTGGGGGTGGCTTTTTGGGTGAATTTGGGGTGAAAGGCTTAGCTAATTATTTATACAAATACACGTTGATTTAGGTTGCTAAGCCAAAGACTCGGACAAAGATATAAAAACTCTACAGAACTCTACATCAATCTCTTTTCTTTTTTTTCTTTTTTTTAATTATAATACATCACTTGCGGTTTATAAATTCACCCCTACACTTGAGTTTTAGAACTCATAATTACAATTTAACTAATGACCCGAATTGAAGTGGATCAACATATCATGGAGATCATTTGACAAACATATAGGGGCATTGACTTAACTTTTCTTCCCCATTTTTTCACAAAATAAATACCACCATGAATCCCAATCGTCCTAAAACTGTATTTACAAGGATAAGGACACCACGGTTGCATTTAGCGTATGCAACAAGCCTTTAAACCCCTCGGTTCCCCGAGTGGACGAGTTATAGTCTAGTGATGGTTTCTGGCGATTTTTTTTTTGTTAGCCTATATTCTTATATACAATATGTTTTACCAATTTAATAAACACATATCTAAACGCTCCATATCAAAGATCACATAATGCCCAAACAAACACAAGATGACTACTCTATGATCAAAGAAGTAACAAAACACATAAACATTCATCATGAATTAGTAAAGATGTATTCAAAAGATTAACAGATTTATACCAACTTCAAGGCAAATGTTGATGATTTCACAGTTTTCCTACAAAAACTTTTACTATATTCAAAGTAAACCGAAAACTATGAAAAATTCTGTCAAATTCATTTATCTAGATTCAAATTACACTTCAATAATACTTCCTTGGATGGATTAAAACCTGAGAAAATTAATGAACATCAAGCAAGTTCAACCAAAATTCCCCAAGAACACTTTTAAACTCTAATTCTACTTGTTGGGAGGATTGTAGATGATTATGTGTATTAGGAAATAGATGAATGAGTATGAGAATGGTGGTTGGTTGTCTGATAGTGCATGGTGGACGAGTGTGGTGGTCGATGGCGGTGATGATGGTTTGAAGGGGTGTTTGGATCCTTGGTTTATCAAGCCAAGATCACCACTTTTTCCCCTCTGTAAGTTGTTGGAGAGTTTAGAATGAATTGTGTGTGATATGCAAGGATAAAGGCTGTATTTATAGCCTTAAGGGAGGCCTTATTTCATGCTAAGAAGGATCTAGAATGGATAGTTAATAGGTTGCAATGAATGCCAAGCTCATTTAAGAGCATTCATACCAGGCAGAAAAGTGAGCCGCAATTTTAGGCAAAAACCGGCAAATTTGTCTCATTTAAGTTCGTGGCCATTTTCATAATTGCTAGATAAAATTTTTTTTTAATTCTTCACCCCCCCCTCACCCCCCCCCCTCCCCCCCCCCCCCCCCCCCACCCCCCCCCCCCCCCACCTCCCTCGCGTGGCCACTCGAATCGTGTCAAACAGAGTTCGTATGACCGAGTTTTGGAGAAAACAGTGAATAGGTGTCGAGAAGCATTCAGTTTGAGTTTTTTATTCGTTTAAGCTTCATATCTTTATGTATTCTTTTGTTTTCTTCCTCGACACGTACCATGAACCTAAAATAGCAAATATACTTGATTAAGTACATTAAAGTTCTAATAATTTAAGCAAATAATATACATAAAAGCATTGATAACGAATAATAAAAAATGTGTATAATTTGAGCGTTATTATACTCCCATACTTAACTTTGCTTTCTTCTAAGCACTCTAACGAAAAGAAATTCAGAAATAAAATTCTTACATGACAAGACAAGGCAATTTATATATATATATATATTTGAATTTTGATATTTTTTTTAAAAATTATTGGGTGTGAAATTATCGAAATATTTTTGGTTTTTTAATAAATAAGTAAAAAAGGCGCAAACACCCCCCACATTTAGGGGTTTGCTTGTCTTCAAGCAACATAAAGAAATAAGCTTTACAAAACAAAAATAGAATTGTGAAAAATATTTTTGGATTTTTAATATGTAAAAACAGATATGTTTGACAATACCCAATGATCTTTAAGCTGTAATAACATGACTAAGTACCTCACAAATAAAGGAAAGTATAATTCACTCAAACACTCATACATGATGTAATAGAGGGTAAAAGAAAAATCACACTCAATTGTCTGGACATTGATTCATTTAGTTACCATAGGCTTGTACAAGAAAATAAAAACTTACCGATAAGGCCGTAAGGCACCAGGTATAAATTATCAAAAGAGGACTTTTATTCGGGTTGTAATGTACAGGCTTCGAGGTTATAAGGGTGTGGATAAGGCATGGTAAATATATAATAGAAATGGTTTTATAATATATACATGTCGACAAGTCCAAGAAACTCATGTTGCTAGTTACGACATACCACAAACCCGTGAGGTTCTTCGCACAAACACACACCTCAAACTTCGTACAATGATATTAAACATTATGCTCCTTACTTCAAACTCTTATTCATACTTCGTTCTTTTCACATTTTTTTCTTCTTCTTGTTTCGTTTCATTTTTTTTTATTTTTTACTAAATTCACATTCAAACAACTACAATTCCCTCATAATTGAGATAAGCTACACACAAAATTTAGAAATACAAAGCGGGCCTCTTCGTCTTCATCATAATGGCTAACCTTATAGCATAGTGCTGTTCGCGGGCGTGCGTCAAAAAACTATGAGCAAAAATCAACCAATCATACCAAGCAATCAGCAACCAACCATTGGGACTTTCAACAAAGGGTAAGGCTAGGCTAAAGGTTATATAATTTTGTATTTTGTTTTTAGTGGATGAGAAAAATGAATATAATGGTTCTCCGGTTAAACTAGGGGTATCTAGCACTAAAGATGAGTGCTAACGAACGGGTTTTAGTTGGGTGGCTAGCTAATCAGCGTTATTAGCTAAAAGAATAAATAATGTGAAACGGATGGGCTAATTTGGGTTAAATCCTAAGTTACCTCTTTATCACATAAAAATACCTATATCACACAAGCGTAATCTTACTGCGGTCTCGTAATGATTTCAAGCACAAGTTCTAGAATCAATAAATCACATGCACACTCATATAATTTTAAACCGATACCAATGCTCTAGAAAAGGCGGCAAATTACAAATACACAGCCATAACGACGGATGAGACACTTGCAATTGCATTCAAACCTTAACTCGAGAAAGCTAAAGGCAAAAATTATCTTAGGTATCAAAGATGGATACCTGAATTCCTTAAGATCTAAACCTTACATTTTTAGGTGATTGGTATAAATGCACAAGTAATGTCATCGATCCCGAGTCGGATCTGCTCTATCAATCGGGACACATCTCTGATTTTAAAACTTTATTTATTAACTAAGTTTTATTATAATATATTAACCTAAGTGGCAAAAGAATTTTAAAAACAAGATTAGATTTTTAGATTACTGAAGGCGAACAAAAGTTTATACCTTTAATAATGAGTCTTATTTTTTAATTCATTTTCCCCCACACTTAAGTTTAGCAATATGCGTAATTCAGAAAGTAACTCAAAAGTAGGACAAAAGGGAAAATAAATATAAGAGAAACGAGACTTCCCAGAGCTCTTAAGTGCTCAGTTAAATTCTGAAAGATACGGCGCATTAATCAGTACGATATGCTGTGAATTCAACCACTTATATTATTTCGATTCAAAATTTATTATTCCTCAGTGTAAAACGTCAACCACCAATCCTAGCTTCACCTATTTATGTAATTACATAATAAACAAACTACGAAAAATGTTAAATTCTAAGCGCACTTGCGTAGCAACACGGTTGCATTAGCGTATTGCAACAAGCCTTTAAACCCTTCTGTATCCCGAGTTGGGACAAGTTATAGGTCTCGTGGTAGGGTTTCCAGTGAACACACCCATAAAGTTTAAAGACTTTTTATATGTTTTTAACTATTTATTATTATTATTATTATTAACTATTATTATTATTATTATTATTTATTATTATTATTATTATATACTTAATCTGATGTAAGTTTCCCTTGACGTTATGGTTTATAGGAGAATAATAAACCATTTATATGTTGGATGGGTACGGATTTTTTGGTATGTACTCACGGAATGGATATTCTTTTGTTTTGACAACGTGATATCCCTTTTTTGATTCCTTAATAGGTTTACCTTTTTTGATTTTATTTTTAACTATGATAGGAGGTGGTGGATCTTTTTGAATTTTTAGAGATTCATCAGACTTTTCACTCCTGGTGAATACGGCATTCACTTGCTCGGTTTGAGCTGGAGGAGGAGGTTGTGGTTCAGTCCCATCGGTTTGTTTTGAAGATACATTTTTAGATTTCTCCCACTCATCTATTTTTCTTTCCATATTTTTATATATGGTTTGACAATACTTTTCGTTTTGTTTCATCTTTATAATTATATCGTTAATATTGTTCTTGACAAACATATTTGAAACTCTTTGACCATTGATTAACAATTGATTATACCCTTTGTAATATAAATATATATATAAATATATATATATAATACTTATAAATATATAAATATAAGAGGATAAGAATCAAAAAAATCACACTTATAGTAAACCGGGAGTATGATTCCCCGGGTCGTTATCCCCAACGAGGATTGCAATTGAAAGTCGAGAGTCGTTTTGATAATCGATGCTTGAATGAAACAAGATTTATGATTGGTTATCTAAAACTATGGGAAAATTAAGGCAAACACTTAAAATTAATTAAGGAAAAACAAATTTTAACTAAAAACGCAAACCGGGAATCCTAAACGGGACCTTAAAAATCAACTAAGGCAAAAATTAACCCTAAAAATGCAAATTTAGCTTCTAAACCTCTAAGATGACAAAAGAAAATTTTCTAAAAGAGATTTATATTTTTTTGACTTTTTTATAATTTTTTATGAATTAAAACCTATTTAATCTATTTAAAATCCTAGAAAATAACAAATTAATACCTAAAAATTCCAAAAAATGATTTTCTACTTTAAAAAAGTCTAAAATATCCTAAAAACTCAGAAAAATATTTTTCACTACTCTTTATAATTAAAAACTATTTCTTAAAATTAATTTAAAAAGCTAAAAATGAAATTTAAAATCTAAAAATGATGAAAAAGATTTTAAACTTTGTAAACCTAAAACTATTTATTCTAAATCTAAAAACTATTTTTTTGTAATTTTCTGAATTAATTTACTATTTTTAAATGATTTTCTAAAATTCTAAACTTCAAAAAATAAAGAAAAATAACAAATAAAGGAGGAAAAATCTAAAAAATGCAGGAAAGTCCTAAATGTTGTAAGGGATGCAGGAAAAATAAGCTGGTTAAGCCAGCTTATCGAATAAGCTCTAAAAAGCCCAATATAAGCTGCGAAGTGCTTATGAGACAGAGTTGAAAACGTGTATAAGTATATAGATGTTGCAAGATCTAACGGAAAAGTCCCAAGGGCGTTAGTAGTAGTGAGAGTGTTGGTGTAAAAACGTTTGGTGATAAGGGCGAGGTTCCGGGTTCGAGCCTTGCTCACCTAGGACTTCCCCTAATCCCAAATGTTTTTGTTTTTGCCATTTATTTTTCAACTTTTTAGAGGGATTGAAAATAAGAACTTTTTACAAAAACACTTTTTTATAAACCAAAAATAAGCACACAATAAGCAGTTAAAAGGGACAGAATAAACTTAACTTCACTAACCTTTAAAAATGCTAACTGCTTGGCAAATTAAGCACTAATAAGCAAATGAAAACTTAAAATAAGCTAAGACAGATAAAAGGGCATATCTAAAAAGCACTTAGGAACAAAATAAGCAACTCAATAAGCTTAGGGATGGCATTTTAATCAAAAGCTATTAAAGTAGAAATTTTAAGACTAAAATGCAAAATAAGCTTATTAATAAGCTCTAACTAAGAGATTAAGCTAAAATGGGCTTAATTCTATTATTAAGCTAACTAAACCTAGAATAAGCAAAAGCAATAAGCTAATAGCCTAAGTAAGCTCACCATAGCTTTTTGGCTTAAACTGATAAGCAAAAAGGCCAAGAGGGACTTTTCTAGCTTAAAAATAAGCTAGCAAAAGGATCCTTATGGCTTAGTGGCTTATACCACTAAAAAGATTGGCCAAAAAGCTACAATAAGCAACAATGAAAAAGCATTTTGAAATTCAAATAAAAAGTTAAAAAGCTTCATGAAAAAGCTATCTCACACTGATTCAACACTTAGACAATTTTTTGCAAACTTTTGCAATCTCTACAAAACACCAATTTTAAGCTTAAAAATAAGCAACTAAACAGATCCTTATGACTTAATAACATATAAAAAGATTAAGCTTTGACCTCAAAGAGGTTATATCAACAATCAAAAGGGAGTTTGAAATTTAGGATAAGCAACAATAAGCAAATAAAAAAGCCATTTCTCAAAATTTTCAACATTTAGCACTTTTTGACAGTTTTGGTAAAACACAAACCAAACAATGCAGGCTAAAAGACTTTGATTCTAACTTGTTTTAAGACATGTACAAACACAAAAACATCAAACTTTCCACAAGATTCAAAAGCATGATCAAATAAGCAGATAAAATAAAATTCAAACAACACTTTGCATAAAAACTTAAATGAATTTTTAAACCTTGAAAACCTCAAATACATATTACGACTACTAAATTAAGCTAGTTATATATGACTTAGTGACCCAAATGGTTTTTTTAAACCCTTTTGACCCATTTTGCAGACTAAACCAAACACCCCTTTAAGTATTTTTCTTCACTTTTTAAACTGAAAACTTTGATTTAAAGCAAAACTTTGCAAATACCAGATATTAAATAGGTATATTAGATATTTTAAGCAAAATTCAACAACAAATAAGCACTTAAATAAGTTGAGACAGATTATGCAATTATAAGCTAAAATAGACAGAATTTTAAGAAAACTTAAACTAATGACTTCTAAACTACAAGACAAGCATGATAAGCATTAAACATCACAAATAAGCATAAATAAGCAAAGATAAGCAGGCAATAAACACAAATAAGCAATTCTATAGTAGATAAGCCAAAAATGGAAAAATGAAGACTTATAAAAGCCCTTTCTTAAACAGGGAAAACAAGTGCTCTTAGAGCTATTCTACAAGCTCTAGCTTGTTAGAAACAAGCTAGTAAAACCCATAAGCTCTTTCATTGTAAGCTTATCATCCATTTGAGCTTTTTGAGTGATTTTTGGTGAAATAGGACTTAAGCTTTATAAGTTATGGAAAAACTTACAATGCTTAAGTTAATAGCTTAAGAAAGTTGTAAAAAGAGATTTTGTGAGCTTGTGAAACAGTTTTAAAACATAATAAACTTTAACTTAGAAATAGGGTAAAACATAAAACCTCTTGCAAGAAACCGTCGATCACAAATGGGAAAAATCATACGCTATCATAGGCGCTTCTAATTTATTTGGAGATTCTAAATGAAGCATGCGCTGAAACCCGCCTAGCTACTTACTACTCTACTTAACTTAAAATCAAAAAAATTCAAATTCAAATTGGTCGAGAAAAAGAACCGCGCTAGTCGGAATTTGGGGAAAGATAGAGAGCTCTCTAGGCTCTCCTGATCAAATTGAGAGTTCGCTTTGCCAGTCCATGAATATGTCGCACCCAGCAGTTCGAGGAGTTGGCCAGATACGGATCGAAGCCCTGCCTCGAAAAAGTTAGGACTTTTAGGCAGATTCTAGTATCTGACCCATCTCTTTCTGCGAAGGCTTTTAAGAAAACATTACAATAAACTGAAAAACTTAAATTATAAGCTGAAAACTAAAAAGCTAGGTGCCAACAATGGTTTACAAAGGACCTATTTATACTAAGCTAAGGAAGATTCTAGGAGGTGTGCTTCTTTGCTGAGAGGGCTCAAGCCTGTGTTTCTTGTGTGAGATAGGTCACAAATATCATCTTAGCCATCCAAATTTGAGTGTTGCCCAAGCTAATTGATCTTGTCCATCCATTCTTTGCCTTCTTTCCTTGGCGAATAGAAATGCAAGGGATTGCCAAGGTGGCAATTGGTGGGATAAGGTGTGGGGTGTGTAGACAAAGTGGAGAAGAAAGGGGAACAGTGTTGGGATTTTGGCGGGTAGTGAGGACAGGACACACACACTTTGTGTGTGGAAGATAAATAGTGCTTCGCGCTATTTTTAAAATTTTGGGGAATGTCAAGTTTGGCCCCTGAGGATACATAGATGTATTGCAGGGATAGTCCTTGAGTTTTGCAATTTGGGCCCTTGAAGTTTTTTGATGGATTGCACCGTTAGTCCTTAAAGGATTAACGAGGTAAGGTTATAAGGGTTGGGGAAAACGGGGGTGTTAATAGGGGTATGGGATTGGGCTTGTGTTGGGCCGGTTATAAAAATAAAGGGTGTTGGGCTTTTTGGAGGTGTAAGGCTTATAAAGATATAAGTGGGTTTTCCCGAGCCCACTAGGTGGGTACGAGTGGGCCCACTTTTGGTAATTTAGGTTTTCGTGTTCGGTTTTCGATGCTCTTTCCACATCCACTTCCCGGGGTTGACTTTGACTTGACTTTGTTGACTTTGACTTTTTGACTTGGCTTTGATTTTGACTTCTCTTTACGTTCTTTCCATTCTTGTGCTCGGTTTTGTCGTTTTGGCTTCGATTTTTGTCCTTTTCTTGGATATCCATTTCCTGCATAATAAAAATGTAAAACATACAAATACAATGTATTTTTGGTACGTTTTAGTCAGTTATGTACGTTTTAGTGGTCCAATAGGTATGTGTAAATTAAACGTAATACAGCACATCCAAGAATTTAGTGATTGATTTTTCCAGATTAGTTTTAGATTGATCGTCCCTGTCAAAAAGTTTATCATGAATAGTTCTCGTGCTACGGGTATAACTTTTTAAATATTCAAGATCATTTTTTACATCATTGTTTAATTCTGTGAGCGATTTCTCAGAATTGTTAAGATCGTAATGGGATTGGTGAGAATATAAATCATGAGAATTTTGGTTTTGATAACCTTCAGATTGGATGTAATTTGCTTCATGACGTTCACACATCATCGTGTCATCGTTCATGCTATTTTTAGAAGCGTGTTTATCTTTAAGGTCATAATATTTCTTACGCATATCTTCTCATTCTTCTTTTAAGCTCTGGAATTAAGAATCTATTTTTATTGTTAGAGCTTTCAAATTTTCCATTAATCTAATATTATCATCGTTACTATTACTTCTATCGGCGAAAGCAACATATTTTTTATGAGATTTAGTGGACCAATCAAGTTTAAAAAGGGCTTTGTCATCAAGAAGTTGAAAAGCTTGATTTGGACTTTTGTAGAGAAAGATTCCTCTAGCAGTTACGTCCAGGATTTCTTGAGTGGGTTTGTATAAACCATGGATAGGTATTTTCGAATAATTTCTGCTTTGGTCAGACCATGCCCATGGCATTTTTGAAGCATGTTCTTCAGTCGTAACCAAGCGTCGGTTAGACTTTCACATTTGTTTTGAGAAAAGCTTTTGATTTCAAGTAAAAGACGGTTAACTAAAGAAGGTGGAAAAAATCTGTTTATAAAAGCTCCTCTCATTTGTTCCCACAATGTTATACTCTTTATTAAGTTCGTTAAACCATGTTTTAGCTTCATCGCACAAGAAAAAAGGAAATATTAAAAGCTTGACAGCTTCACTTTGAGTTTCACCATATTTGAACATGTCGCACATTGCGAGGAATTCACAGATGTGGTTCTGCAGATCTGCCTGCAATTGACCATCGAATTTATTTTCCAAAATCATTTTCAAATGGGTACTATTGATAACAAAGTTGTCATCAACATTAGGTCGAACAATAACAAACTTAGGAGTCGGTGCTACGGTCTTAGCACTTTCCCACATGGGTTGATCATCAGGATCGAGAGTTATTATTTGTTGGGTTTTGACATCCTCTTCAAATTTATGTAAGACAAAAACATCATAAACGGAGGAATGTTGAATTGAAGATTTAAATGATTTGTTTTCGACAAATTCATTTTGGATAGTTTTAATTTTACAAGTGTTAGTTATTAAATTTTTATTCAATTTATATATTAAACTTACAGGTTGTTTTCCAAAAGAACTTGGTTTTATACATAGGCTAAGCATTTTACAAAAAGATATTTTTATATATATTATATAATTAAGGCTAAGTATGATAATCTTAAAAATATAGTAAATTATTTTTATCTATATATCTATATTTTTACCTTTTTATATTTTTACATATTTATACTATTTTTATATTAGATATACTTTAATTATATATAGAAAATAAGGATAAGTAGATAAAAGAGTTTTTAGATCAAATAGATAAGTACGGCGCACTTGAGGAAAATTTTTGCCGGTTTTTCTGGGTTTGGATAGAGTGCGGCGTACTTTAGGAAAAGTATGCCGGCTTTTCTGGAAGTTTATGTTTTTAACAACTGAAGCAATCCTAGAAAGTGCGGCGGTTTTGGTTAAAACCGGCGTACTACATGTTTACGAGGCAAAACTTTCAAATGAAATAAGGGGAGTGCGGCGCACAAAGAAAAAAAACTGTACGGAGAGATTGCAAATTTTGTATTGCATAACAGTAAATAACTTGATAAGAAACAAAATAGCACCAAAAACAAGCAACAAACTGATAACAACTTAAACAATTCCCTGGCAGCGGCGCCAAAAACTTGATGTGTGTTTTACAAGCTTTAAATTTATTATACTAAAAATACCGATTTTTACTAAAAACACAACACTCTGGCAAGTATACCCTATCGAGTGTAATATAGTATTATGTAAGTCCAGGTCATTCCACGGGAATTGAAGTTTTCACAGTTTGTAATTAAGGTGCTAAGGCTAAAATAATTGTCACGGATCAAATTAACCAAATCGTGCATATATCGAATATTGCAAAGGAAGCGATTAAGAGATGATTCAAGCAAGGAATTAAAGTATGTTTGTTTAGACAATGATCACTAAGACAATAACATGTTTAGGATAGTGTTTACGAGTTAAGAAAATAAAGATATCACAAGTTACAAATCCTTTCGGCCTTTAAGTGTAACTAGTGATTATATCGATTAATAACAACGAATCCTTTCAACCTTTATAATAATAAGTTATTATAGCAAATATATTAGATGAAATGATAGAACACATATATAAAGGAACCCTTTCAGCCTATATTCTTGTATAAAATATGTTTTACCAATTCAATAAAAACATATCCAAATGCTCCATATCTAAGACCACATATTGCCCAAACAAATACAAGATGACTACTCCATGATCAAAGAAGTAACAAAACACATAACATTCATCATGAATTCATTAAAGATAATATTCAAAAGATAAACAAGATTTATACCAACTTCAAGAGCAAATGTTTGATGATTTCACAAGTTTTCCCAACAAAAACTTTCGTATATTCAAAGTAAACCCGGAAACTGTGAACAATTATGCCACAATCGCTTATAGATTTGAATTACACTTCAATGTTACTTCCTTGGATGGATTAAAATCTAGAAATTGATGGTGGAGAATGGTGGTAGTCGATGGTGGTGATAGTGGTTTGAAGGGGTGTTTGGATCCTTGGTTTGTCAAGCCAAGATCACCAAAAATCCCTATTTTAAGTGTTCTAAACGAACTAGAATGATTTGTGTGAGAGTGTGTACAATAAGAGAGCCAATGAGGGTATTTATAGGCTGTTCAGGGGCCAAAAACTGCCGCACAAACTTGTTTGTGCGCCGCACTTTTGGTGTTAATGCTATCTACATTTAATTGCCTTTAATTCTTCCACCACCTCAAAAGTGTGCCGAACTTTGGACAAAACCACCACATTTTGGGCACTTTCAGCACTTGGCTTTTTCAAGGTTGTAGATAATTGAATTCTCTTCGCGTGGCCGCTAGAATCGCGTCAACCGGAGTTCGTATGACCGAGTTATGTCCAAAATAATAAACAGGTGCCGTGAGATCATTATCTTCAGTTATTTCTTTGTTTAAGCTTCAAATCTTCGTGTATTCTTCCGTTTTCTTCCACAACACGTACTTAGAACCTACAATAGCAAATATACTCGATTCTATACCAAAAGTTCTTATATTTAACCATTAAATATACGAAAAACCATTGATAACGCATAAAGAAATATGTATAATTTGAGCGTTATCAGTTTGTTTGTAAGAGCTTGAGGTATAAATGAACATGTCTCATCAATAACTTGTATTTGTCACACACGCTTATTTAAGCTATTATAAGTAACGAATTATATAAACTCAAGATAATAGAATTGAACTTGTATAAAAAAGTATATATTATAATTAGGCAGATCACATAAAAGCCCTTCGGGCAACTACCTAAAAACGTTTGGAAACTGATTCGTCCTACAACTATTCCTCCCATTGGATTATCGTCTAAAAGATCCATACCCGGGGGAGTACTCCAACTAGAAACCATGGTGGGAACTCAGCCACAGTCACGAACATTTGTGATGAAATTTCACATCGAGTCAAGTCGAATTCCAAATATAGCATCTCAGCTATCCATTTTTGATCTTTGATAATCTTGACATCTTTAGCTATCTATCTTTATCAGGAACATGTCTTCTCAGCAATACAGCAACATCCAACTAAGTTGGCTTTGTAGTTTTTTGCAAACTACCAGCCATTTATGGATTTGATATTCCTTTACCAGTAGTCGTTTGCTCTGGGATAGCCAATTCTTCATTGTAAATAACAAGTTGAATTGATTACCTTGTAGTTTTGAGTAAACTACCAACTATTAACGGATTTGATTAGTCTTTACTAGGAATTGTTTGATCCTGGACTAGCCAACTCTTAACCATGAAGCAAGGTAAGTTAAGAACCATACAATTTTTGGTAAATTGTCAACCACAAGTGGATTTGAGAAGTCTTTACCATAATCCGTTTGCTTATGGACTAGCCAGTTCTTATGCCTGTTAAGCATGGTGAACTGATGACCATTTGTTATGTTGTTTTTACACCAACACTTAAAGATCCTCCTCATCTCCATCAGAGTCTTCAGGTTTTAACTCTGCAAGTAGCTTCTTGACAAATCTAATCAATTATAATGCCATAGTACTGTCTTCTTCAGACTCCAACTTTAATTTCAGCATTTGTACCAGTACTTTATTTCTCAAAGGATACTTCTTCTCTAAAAGCATATAAATGACTAATCCTGCCTCAGTCACTAAAGTATGTACCCCTGAAGAACTATGTAGCTTCCAACTCACTATATTCCAATCCTGCTATGAGTTCCAAAACTTATCTTCATCATCTGGATTGAACATAACCATCAAATCTCCCCAAAGTACTTTATCAAATCCTCTAGGTATCTCATCTTGATATTTGTCCATCACCAACTGATATATAGCATTCAAATAATCTTTATTAAATATGGACAACACCCTCATCAAAGTACTAAAATATCTCTTTTGTCTATTACTTCTAATTACCACATTTTGATTAATCTCCTCTAAGTGTTCAGCTTTATCAACCTGTGGTTTAGTTCCAAGACACTCTGTTTTCCATT